>WSYH01002800.1:52959-78636 GCA_036426205.1 Ascaphus truei | reverse complement strand
CGCGCCCGTCACCCTCGGGCGCGCGCCAGGCTACTGCTGCGGCCAAGAACGGGCAAATGCTCGAATAAACTTGGCCGCAGCAGTATGCACCGCACCACAGACATGACATCATACAAACAGTATCTCTAACTTTATTGCACAGAAAAACTTTTGGGGCAAGGGGGTGGGGAGGGGGGTATTTAGTCCTCCTCCTCAGGACCGTCAAAGATGGAATAGTCCTTGAGCAGGCTGTGGAGCAGCCTGCGACAGTCCTGTACCGACATCCTCTTCTTCCCCTTGGTCAAACGTTCCCTGGCGAATAGTAAAACGTCTTTGAAACAGCACATTAGACGCCAACTGGCTTCGATTGCGTCCTCTGTGTGTGTTCCTGTGAAAAGTCCGTGGAACACCGAGTAATACGTGACGCACTTCCTCGGTATACAATCCTTTAAGTCAGTGTCCAGCGCGCGCAGCAAGGCCTGCGCAAAGGGGCAGTTCCAGAAGAGGTGCATGACACTTTCCTCCACTGGGTTGCACCTGGGGCAGTGCCTCACGAGGCTGAGTTTACTCTGGTACTTGTCCGCATTCACAGGGAGTCCCCCGTGTATGGCCCGCCAAGCAATGTCCTTGTGTTTGTTCATTAGTCTTTTCGATGCCACATTCCTCCACACCGTTCCAAAGGTGTTGGGGTGGAGACCTGAGACCGATTCTATGATGTCTTTAGCCCTGATCATTTTGTAGATGACCTTGGGCTTCCACAGGTCTGGTTTTACTCCCTCCAGATTGTTCTGCCTCACAAACTTCTTCACGTCCTTGTAGAACCAGGGCGTGCACCAGCTGTAAGGGATGGAGCTGTCCCACTTGTCCCACCCCAGTGCTCTCCAGAGCGGCAGGAGTAGGAGGCGGGACATGGAGTAGCCAGAGGAGTCTTTGTCGCAGTCTCTCAGGGTGATCCGCACGCAGTTGCTTACAAAGAAGGCGCGCAGCATAGTTGGGATGTCGGGGATTCCTCTGCCCCCCTTGTGCGGCTCCTTGCACATCACCTTGCGCTTGCCCCTCTCAAACTTGGCCCCCCAGACAAAGCGGAACACTGCCATGGAGATTTCCTGGCAGATTCTGGCCAAAGGCGGGTATGCCTGGGCCACGTACTGCAGGACAGGAAGGATCTCGTTCAGCAGCACCAGCTTTTTCCCCTCAATGGTGAGGGGTCTGTGGCACCACAATCCGATCTTCTGCTTCACCTTGTTCAGCCTCTTGTTCCAGCTCTTCAGGGCAACGCCCTCGCTCCCCACACCAAACCAGACGCCAAGGATTTGGATGAGGCCTGCTCTGATGGGGAAGGGGAGGGGGTCGACAGCCAGGTTCCAAAGCCCAAATAGCTTGGTCTCTGACTACTCACAGTTGACTTTTGCTCCTGAAGCTTTCCCGAAATCCTCGCACGTCTGGACCAGCGTCTTCACCGACCGGCTATCTGCGCAGAAGATGGTCATGTCATCCATGTAGAGCGAGCACTTCACTTCACGTCTCTGGGGTCCTGGCACGATGATCCCTCTGATCCCTGCATCTCGTCTGATGCACTGGGCGAAGAGCTCTATACAACAGACAAAAAGGAGAGGTGAAAGAGGGCAGCCCTGCGTAACCCCTGAGAGGACAAGGAAGGGGTTAGTCTTCCATCCGTTCACGATTGCCACACTGCAAATGTCAAGGTACATCAGGTTAACATAAGAACAGAACATCTCCACCATCCCATACTCACGCAGCACCCTGCCCATGAAATCATGGGAGACACGGTCAAAGGCCTTCTCCTGATCAAGGGTGACCAGGGCCGCGTGTACACGGCGGTCTTTGATGTAGTGGACTGTGTCTCTGATTAGGGCGAGGCTGTCTACGATACTGCGTCCGGGAATGCCGCACGTCTGGTCTGGGTGGATGATCCGGCTGATGACCTTCTTCAGTCTTTTTGCTATGACTTTTGCCAGGATCTTGTAGTCCACGTTCAGGAGCGAGATGGGACGCCAGTTCTTGAGGTCGCAACTCTCCCCCTTCTGTTTGTACAAGAGCGTCAGCATTCCTTCCCTCACTGTTGGGATATCCTACCTTCTGCTTCCATTTCCTTGTAAAGCTCGAGTAGGTCCGGGCCGATCAGGTCCCACAGCTTTGTGTACAACTCAGCTGGGATACCATCTCCGCCAGGCGTCCTACCCGCCTTAAAGGATTTGGTTGCAGCGTGGAGCTCCTCCAGCATCAGGGGGGCGTTCATGGCTGCTTTTCCTGCCGGGTCAATGGTGTTTGTAATCCCTGACAGGAATTTGTCAGCCTTGTCTCGGTCTGATGCTTTTGGGGAGTAGAAGGCTTCATAGAAATCTTTCACGACTCCCATGACTTCCTCCTTCCCCTGCTGCAAGTTGCCATCTTTGTCTCGCAGCTCCTTCAGGGGCGTGTGGGCGGAGTGGAGTTTCTTGAAGAAGAAGGCATTGCATTTCTCCCCCCTCTCAAGGTTCTCCACCTTGGTACGGAAGAGGATTCGTCTGGATTCCTCCTCAAAGTGCTTACGCAGGCTCTCCTTGGTTTCCTCCAGGTCATCATCCACGTCCCATCCACAGCGTTTGAGGTCGTGCAGGGACTGCAGCTTGCGCTGCAGGCTCACGAACTCCCCCTTCCTCTCACACGCCAGGCATCTGCCCTTTGCCTACAGGAAAAGGGAGACCAAAAAGCGCACCAGCAAAAACGGAGCAGGAAGGACCCAAAATGAAAAAATGATTAAAGGGCACTTTAATGTGACAAGAGACCCATCCAACGCGTTTCGAACGTCACAGCGTTCTTTTTCAAGGATAAAACACAATGTAATAACATCCATTATATACCCTCTTACCTGTGGGCCGTTTCGCGCCAAAAACGGAACCTGATGATGTCGTGACGGTACGCGCGTCATCGCGCATGCGCAGAGCGACCCATTGCCGTTCTAAGGGCAAAGCAAGTCCCACAGGCAGTGTGGCCATCTTGGTTAAGGGCAAGCCATAGAGAATCACTGCCCCACTAATACAATAAACATCCCTATGACGCATACATGCAGTGCTTGAAAGGAATCCCCTTGTGAGCAGCGTCCTGCTGTGTGAGGAGTGCATGAAGGATCCCATGCCCCAGAACCATCATAGAGGCTCCTGCAGAGACAGCTGAGTGCCAGACCGTCCTGTTTTACAGCTACAGAGTGGTAACCAGTGTGATATGCACTAAATGCACATGTTATTTCTATCTGATGTACGCAGATTTATTACCCCTTTAATATTGTAATACATTCTATTACTTACTTCACTATTTGGCGTTGTGCGCTGTTTTCTTTTTGTTTCCATTTCTTAGAGTGTGTGGGGTGCTGAGCCACCCCTAATGTTTATAGCAGCAGACGCCCATATCAACCACACGGTTATGTTATAATTTAATTATTTAATCACTTATTCACTGTGGTATTGTGGTTTACTTTACTTATATATGGTTTAGTCACTGCACTGTATTCAATTATAATAAGGAGATAGATAGTAGCGCACAGTTTATTTCTGTTTTTCCAATGCAGTGCTAATCACTGCGCATGCACATTGCGGCGATGCAGACATCAACAAAGCTAAAATCAAAAGTTTAAGAAAAATAGAAAAAAGGATAAAGAAGAAGAAAGGCATTCTATTCATAAGGGAAAGTATAAAAAAAAACAATAATAACTTACATCTTATGCTAACACATAAAGGGAAAATAAGGGTATATAAAACATATAGCCACAAATTACGAGTAATTTAAAGCATCTAAATAACTTGAAAAACATGTAAATACATGAATACTGCATAACATATAATGTATATCTAGAACCTAGGAACCAGGAAAATATGTCCACATATAGTATATATAAAATATTGCATAATAAAGGTATTATCAACACAATACATCAAAAAACAAGTGTATTATATACTATATGGGAAAAAAACGGTGTATATAGCGCTAAAAAGTGTTAAAGTTAAGTGATAACAGTGATTCTACACTACCAAAAATATATAACATAGGCTGCCAGGTGACACTAACCCCAAGAAACAGTTAGTAAAAAAAACCAAACATATACAATACAGACCGGCGCCGTAATAGTCCAAAAGGTGAAGCAAAGTCCAATGATGACAATGTCTCTTTGACTTCTATCTGCAGAAGTATTAGGATGCTCCACCTTCTTCAAGATGTTACTCCACATGATATCAGGAGAAAAACAAAAGACACATCATAGTGCAACACAGCTGATACTATCAATTAGAGTATACAAAACAAGACAACAAACAAGACAAACATATAAAACAAGTTAAGGCTGACTATAATAAAATAGAATTTATTAACACCTATATAAATGAGGCAGATGCGGGTTCCGGTGTGTTAAAACCTGAATCCTACTTACAGGACTGCCACAGGTCATAAGCAGAGGTTTAGGATGTATCTTGTCTTTGCTGCTGCTCCGTCCGCGAACACGTGACCTCCCAGGGATTCTCTCTTTCGGCGACCGGAACTGCGTCACTCTCCGCCGACACAGGAGCTTCCGGGGCTCAAGCCCTCTCTCTCTCTGCACAACTCTCCGAACTCACCTCTCTGGAGCGGAAAACGAGCACCAAAAAACGTCCTCTGCAAGTAGAGTTCTGGGCCCATGTCCTGCCAAGTCTCTGCTACATGACAATAAAATCTATCAAACGGCCCAACGCGTTTCGTGCGCATGCACACTTCTTCTTCTTCGGACCCCCTGAAGAAGTGCGCATGCCACGAAACGCGTTGGGCGTTTGATAGATTTTATTGTGCAGTGTGGCAGAGACTTGGTAGGACGTGGGCCTCAGACTCTACTTGCAGAGGACGTTTTTGGTGCTCGTTTTCCGCTCCCAGAAAGGTGATTTCGGGTGTATGCAGAGAGAGAGAGGGCTTGAGCCCCCGGAAGCTCCTGTGTCGCGGAGAGTGACGCAGTTCCAGGCGCGAAGAGAGAATCCCTGGGAGGTCACGTGTTACGACGGAGCGCGCAGCAAGCAAAGACAAGATACATCCTAAACCTCTGCTTATGACCTGTGGCAGTCCTGTAAGTAGGATTCTGGTTTTAACACACCGTATCCCGCATCTGCCTCATTTATATATGTGTTAATAAATTCTCATTTTATTATAGTCAGCCTTAATTGTTTTATGTAATGTTTGTCTTGTTTGTTTGTCTTGTTACAGTATGTATACTCTAATTGATAGTATCAGCTGTGTTGCACTATGATGTGTCTTCTTTGTTTTTCTCCCTGATACTACATGTGGAGAACATCTTGAAGAAGGTTGGAGCATCCTAATACTTCTGCAGATAGAAGTCAAAGAGACATTGTCATCATTGGACTTTGCTTCACCTTTTGGACTATTACGGCGCCGGTCTGTATTGTATATATACTACATGAAACTTAAAGGGCTAATTTGATCAATCCATTTATCGTCATGCCCTTAGAATGGCACTGGGTCGCTCTACGCATGCGCGATGACGCGCGTAGCGTCATGACGTCATAAGGTTCCGTTTTTTGGCGCGAAACGGCCCACAGGTGAGAGGGTATTTAATGGCTGTTATTACATTGTGTTTTATCCTTGAAAAAGAACGCTGACATTCGAAATGCGTTGGATGGGTCTCTTGGCTCATTAAAGTGCCCTTTTAATCATTTTTTCGTTTTGGGTCCTTCCTGCTCCGTTTTTGCTGGTGCGCTTTTTGGTCTCCCTTTTCCTGTTATTGCATAATTGTAGCTGCACAGCTTGCCTACCTACCACCAGGATGTGAGTATTGCTTATTTCCAGGGGAACCTGCCGATGAGACTGAGGGTGAATGGGCTTGTACCATCTACCACCTGTCTTCAGGAGGATAGTACCCATACTATTGCACATTAAGTACTATATTATTCTTATTAGTACCCTGGTTTAGTGGTTTGGCTTATTTTATTCATTGCACCTGCATTTGAGCGCTTTAGCCACTTTCCACTTTGCCTACAGAAAGCAGCGGATCCCTATCTTCGTGAATTCCCACCACTCTGCAGTGCTGGGGAAACAGGCTTTTTCTTCTTTCCATGCTGTGTAAGCTGCTCTCAGCTCCTCCATGATCTCCTCCCTTTCCAGCAGTGCACACTTCAGCTTCCAGGATCCTGGCCCTGGGGGGAAACCTCCTCCCAGGTGCCCCTGGAGATGAATGGCTCTGTGGTCAGAGAAATGTACTGCGACCATGGAGTGCTGTCTGTGCTGTACCGGCTTGGTGGTTAACAGGAAGTCAATCCGAGAACGCACGGAACCATTTGGGTGGCACCAAGAGTAGTTTGCGGCACCTCCCATAGATCCAACCACGTCCTTCAGGGATGCCTCCCCAATCATCGCCGTGGAGGTTCCGTGCCAAGGGTGAAGGTGCTGGAAAAGTTCCAAGTGCTCATTTTTCAAGGGGGAGGCGTACACATTGATGAGCCTAACCGGCTCCCCTGCCCATGAATCGTCTACGACCAGTAGTCTGCCACAGACGAGTTCATGGACAGAATCAACAGTGAAACATGCCTCCCGATCAAAATGGCTACACCCGCGTTCCTGCACCCGTTCCCCCCAGACCAGTAGGAGGGGCCATGAGACCACTGCCCGCTCAGGTGCCTGTAGGACTAAGAAAAAGGTAAGGCACATTCCTGTAGCATATACACATCACATTTCTGTAGAGAAAGGAATGTTAGTACTCTGGCACGTCTCATCCGCTCTCCTATGCTCCTTACGTTAATGGAGAAAATGTTAAAAGATGCCATTAGTTTAGGGATAAAGGGTTAGACAGACATGCAGTGATACTAGTTACCATCCTCGCTGGTGTGGGTGGACGTGCTGATCTCCTCGCACAGCTGGGCTAGCAGATCCATGGTTTGCCCAAGGTTGTCATTGAGGAGGAGGGTCTCTGCTGCCTCTCGCCCCTCTCTAATGAGCTCTTCCACGGTCACCTGTGTCTCGCTAGGTGGCTGTTCTAAAATGGCCGCCTCCTCCTCTACAATGGCTGCCTCCTGCATCTCTGCTTCCTCCTCCTCCTCCAGGTTGCTTTCAAGGTCGCTGTCAGCGTCACTGGAAGTGGGTGAGTCGCTGATTTGCATTTGGGCCCTCTTCTGCTCCAGCCCCTGGTGCGGGCTTTCCATCTCAGGGGCTCTCCTCTTTATTCCCTGCTTCTCTGTTCTGGTCCGGGCTCTGGGGGCAGTATCTGTAGCAAGGGGGGAAGAGGGAGGGGGTGCAACAGCCTCAGGGCTGGGGAGAGGTGTTACAGGGGGAGGGGCTGCAGCCTCATGGAGGGTGGGGGGTGCATTGGAGGGTTGGGAGAAGGGGGCAAGGTGTGGTGGGTGGGCGGGAGGTTGGGGTAGGAGGGAGGGTGGGGGTTGCAGCAGCAGTGGGTGTGGGAGGGAGTGTTGCTGCAGGGGTGAGGGTGGGAAGGGGTGGGGTGGGGGCTGCTACTGAAGGGACAGCAGGCTCAGGAGCCGCAGCGGGCGCTGCTTGGGTGGCCTCCTTTTGCCTTTGCTCCTTCTTATACTTACCCCCTTGTGCCTTTATGGGTTGGTTTGCTGGGGGCTTCTTGGATGCCTTCTGGGTTGCTGTCAGGGGAGCACCCGTTGTCGCGCCTTTCGCCACGGCCTCTGCGTAGCTCCTGACCCTCAGCTGGTAGTCCCGGAACATGTGGGTTGTCTGTCCGCACAGATCGCTGGCTTTCTGGCGGGGACAATCCTTTGTTTCATGTCCGGTGTTCTTGCAGTTTCTGCAGGCTTTCAGGGTGCACTGTTTCCACTGATGCCCCAGGTTCCCGCAATTACCGCAGGTCTGGGGCTGGTCAGGGTAAAAGATCCTCCCTGGGCTGCCCGCAAGTGAAAAACTGGGAGGGACATTGTGCAGCCGGTCCGTCGCTTCTGGATCTGGCCACAAGCGAACTACCATGCTCCACTTTCCCACCCAGTACTCCAACTTGTCCTTGATCCTGCTCGGCTCCTTCACCACAGTGCAAGAGCACCGCAGAAAGGTAGCAATATCCTTTCCAGGGAAGTGGGGGTTCCTCACCGCTACAGTGATCCTCTTCTCGTCCCTCTGGATAGGGCAGTTCACGTCGAACTGGGAGAAGGGGACCTCCTGTTTCAGGGTCTGGAAAGCCTCCCAATACCTCCTGCAGGCTCCCACCATGGTGAAGGTGACAAAAAACAGGCCACCTGTGAGGTCCTGGATGCTCAGGATCTCGTCCGGGGTAAAGCCTGCCTTGCTCACCAGCTCCTTGGCAAAGGTCTCAGCGTCCAATAGAGGGCGCTGTCCGTCGACCTCCCTCAGCTGCATCACCACCGTCTGCCTCATCCAGGGTTCCAGGCGGGGGATCCTCCTGTTGCTGCTGCTCCCAGCTCCAGGGTTGGAGCTGGGGCCGCCGCTGCTGGTGCTGGCAGTGGGGGTAAGGCCGCTGGGGGGGGCAACGTCACCTGAGCCGCTGGAGCTGGTAGCAGCTGGGCCTCCTCCGTCCATCTCCTGGCTGCTGGGGACCGTCTGCAGGGGTGCCATGTGCGTCTCCTTCTTCATCTTCTTCTTCTCCTTGCGCAGGATGGTCCCGGCGGGCTCTGTGGTGTTCTCCATCCTCTCCGTTCCGGTCTGGGGGGCTGCTGTTGCCATCCTTTGCATCGCAGGGGGGGTAGAGCTTCGCCATTCCTTGCAGTCCGGGGGTCCTGTCGCTTGGTCCTGAATCGCCCAGAGGTCAGGTGCGTCACCCCAATAGCGGCAGACAGCTTAAGCCCGAAGGCGATGCTGCAAGGCCGAGGTCCCGGACCGTCTCTCTCTCGTGTTTCCGAATCGCCCAGAGGTCCGGTGCATCACCCCAATAGCTGCATGCAGCTTAAGCCCGAAGGCGATGCTACAAGGCCGAGGTTCCGGACCGTCACTCTCCCGTTCGGCCCGCTGACTAAGAAACTTGATCTTAGCCAAAAGGCCACCCACAGACAGCTTTTTTTTTTTATCCTCCCGAGAGGGTTGGGGGAGACCCTCCCCTCTCGCTCATCAGATCCCAATCCACTTCAGTGGTTCGGGTGCATGCCCTTGGACTGTCCAACCGAAGTCAGACCCGCCCTCGGTACAGGTTCCCTGAAGATTTCAGCCCGAAAGCCTAGGTCTCCAGGGACATTGATGCCTTCCTCCGTTAGGATTCAGGACATCCGTCTCTTCCTCCCTCTGGCCCGAGGCCCGCAAGGGAGTTCGCGTCATCTCCCCTCTTTCGAGGGTTGTGCGGGTGTACCCTAGCCCCGAAAGGCTGGTTGTTCGAATGCCATCCCCCTTTAGCCCGAAAGCTCAGGGGTTTTGTGGTCCGGGGCCTGGACACCACCTCTCAACGAGCTAGAGGGCCAAATGCTTGCCACAGACCTTTCCTACTGAAGCCCCAGATAGGATGGTACTGCATTTGGTCATAGCTGTGCAGGCCAAGAGGAGCATTCATATCGCCTTGATCTTAGCCAAAAGACCGAGAAGCGATCTGTTTTTTTTTTGTTTTTTTTAAAGTTTAATAACGATTCACTTCATTACAACCAGTAAAAAACAGAAAATATCACTATACATTCCTTACATTGCCAAAAAAAAAAAACATAACTTTACAAAAAAAACCTATAACCAAAACATCATACAAAGATAAGAACCATATACTTCCAGATTCTTTCATTTAAAAACAAAAACTCTTTCTCTAGTCTCAAATGATGCGATCATCTGTTTTAATTCTTCCTCCATACATTCCAAACCTCTCTTATTTTCCTCTACCTGTACTCCAGACCGCACACTTTTTCCATACCCATCCCTTGCTTCTTTCACGTCCCAATATCTCCGCCCAAATCCCCTCGCAAGTCGATTGTGCAAAACCTCATTTACCTTTGTAAGCCCTACTTCATCCTTTCCCTGGGTGCTCCTCCCCTTACTATCTCCTGCAGAATTTTCCTCTTTTGCCTGTACAATCCCTTTTTTGCCTGCCTTTTCTTCACTTTCGTTCCCACTTACTCCACTTACACTTCTCGATATTTTTGTTCCCTCCACGCTTATCTGACTTTTTTGTGAGGACAAGCTGTCTTTCTCACTTTTCCCCTTTTCCCTCCTTTCTACTGTTTTAGCTTTAGTTCCCTCCATGCTTATCTGTTTTTTTTGTCGGGACGAGCTATTGCTCTCGCTACTCTCCTTCTCCCTCACCTCTCCCCTAGCCTCTTTTATTTTAACCCACTGCACATGCTCCTTTTTTAGTTCTTCATATTGGTCTTTTGTCAGCTGTTTTCTTTGGTACATCATTTTTTCTAATCTTTCTATTATCTGTTCCTCACTACTCCCCCCATGCTGCTTCCGAAAAATACCAACCCAAAATAGAACATCTCCCACTGCGTCCTCAAAATGTTCCATTTTCTCTTTTAGGGTTACTTTCCCTGATACTTTTCCAACTTTACCCTCTACACCTTTCTCTCTAGGCTCCACTTTACTCTGGCTATCCTTATCTTCCTTTGTTTCTATCCCTTGCAGATTTTTACGCTTTTGAGCTTTTTTCCCTCCTATTTCCATTTCCTCCCCCAAAGCATCTTGGGGACCTTCCCTCACCCTCTGTTCATCTTGAAACTCCATACTTTCCGCCCAGCTAGGTTCCACCACACTCAATGACCGTATTTCCCCCTCCCCCGCATCTTTCTGATGGACTGCTCCCGTCTCCCCCCCTCCCCCCACCTCCGGTTTCTGGGCCAAGGAGTCCAGGAAGAGATCTTCCTCTTTTTTCTCCAAGATATCACATGTAGAACCCGAAAAGTATCTTCAATTTCTTCTCCTGAAGTTTCTCTTTGTAGAAACTCAGGGGTTTGCTCCACTTCTGAGATCCCCCCCTCCTGTAAGTCCATCCTTCCCTCTTCCCTCTGTCCCTTCCCAAAAATCAGTCCAACAAACTCTGCGGTATCTCCAGGCTCACTACCCCTTGCCGCTTGGGCGTAAGATTTTCTTTTTGTGCACTGCCGTGCAAAATGTCAACGTTCCCCACACAAGTCGCACTTTTTTGGGACTCGACAAGCCATTGCTGTGTGTCCTTCTTCTCCGCAATTGCGGCATACAGTCCCAACTTTGTCAAACTCCTCCTTGGTATGTCCATATTTGTGACAATTCCTGCAATAAACCGACTGACAGGGTAGTTTAAGAAGCCCCTTCCCCCACCCATGGCAAAACTTGCAGGCGGTTGCATTACTCCTCCTCCTCGTTCTGGGTCAGGCTTAAAACGCACCCAAAAACGCTGTTTTCCGTTAAAAAAGCCATAAGCGTTTTTTTAACATTTCTCCTCCCCTTACCAGAGAACAATATCTCATCAGGAAACACACAATGTCTTCCTTCTGTATAAAAGGGTTATACATATGTGCACACAGCCATAGCCTCTCTGACCTTCAACACATACTTCAGTCTGACTTTTTGAGACTCGAAAACTGGATTTCCAAAACAAACTGTTTTTTAAACACTGACAAACTGTAACATGGTATTTGGGACCAAGACTATTTTATAAAGCTCCAGTGGCTGAGCTCCTGATTAGAAACCAACGCTAACCACACACACCCTAACACCTGTCACTAGTTTTAAATACCTGGGCTTATGGTTTCGACTCCCACTTCACATTCGGGATCACATTGATACCCTGACAACCAAGACCTATGCCAACTAGGGGTACTTTACAGGAACAACTCCTCCCTAGTCTCCTGGTCAGAAGCTATCGCACAGCAGATGCTTATCCAATTATTGACTATGGAGACATAGTATATGGCTCGGCACCTCAAACCCACCTTAGCAACTTGACACACCCTCTACAATTCATTGTCGTTTTGTTCTCCAATTAAACTAACACCATCACTGCGAAATGCCTCAAAGAACTAGATTGGTCAACACTAGAGTCTAGGCGCAAATTCACCTTTCCTGTCTTGCCTTTAAAATTCTTCATGGGCAGCTACCCACCACCTACCTGAACAAGCTCCTCCTCACCCCTACCACTGCAGCACTTATCACCTGATATCAGACTCCAAAAGACTGTTCATTGTCCCAAGGCTCAACAAGTATCCGACGTTCCTCCTTCTCCAACCGTGCACCCCAAACTGGAACACCTACCAGAGACTCTCACACCCCACCAGTTTAAGTTCTTTCAAATCTAATGCTGTGTTCTCACATTTTAAAACCCTGGTCTGTAACTGTTTCATACGCTCATAATATATATTTTCTTTAACTGTGCATGCAATGTCTTGTATATAATGTATACGTACCCTGTTCATTTATGTAACTGTACTTGTAACCATGTATTATTTGTTTTACTCTGTGCCCAGGACATACTTCAAAACGGGAGGTAACTCTCAATGTATTACTTCCTGGTAAAATATTTTATAAATAAATAAATAAATAAATGTACAATAAGCGGCTTGTCCTCAAGCATAAAGCTCAGGGCCACGCTGATTCCCAACAGCCTTGGATCCTCTTTCCTCTCACGGCACATTTCATAGATGTTCCAGCAATCCGCATCTGTATTCAGGGTCAGGTCATAAATGCCCTGCCTCGGGAAGTCTTGGCGGCAGTACACCTTCGTCTCGTCCAGCTCCAGCATCTCTCCAAGGACTTTCTCCACCACATGTTGCAGTCTCACGCAGTCTCTCTCGGCTTCCTCGACCAGGAACCAGACTGTATTCCTCATCCCACCGAAAGCCATCGTCCGCCTTGAATAATCTCAGGTGCGGCACCCTAATTGCAGCAGGTGGGTTAAGCCCTTTCGGGCGATCCCACCAGGCAAAGGCGCCGGCCCCTCACTTCCGCATCTGCTTGCTCTCACTGCTCGCTCAGGATCACTTCTCTTAGCTCGAGATGGAGTGCCACCCCAAAAGCAGCAAGAGTCTTTAGTCCCCGAAGGGACGATGACTCAAGGCCAAGGGGACACAGTCTCCGCTACACAGCTGTTTCTACCTTAATGGGTCTCATCAGTGTGGGGTTGGTTAATTGGGTATGCAAAGAAGCTAAAGGATGGGGTTTACCATACTGAGTTAAGTTATGGTGAGTAAAAAAGTGACCAAAAACACTCCACAGCAAAGTAAATATGCAAATGTAAATACAACTGTATGCTCATCTGCATGTCTTAGGCAGGTCTGCAACCCCGCCTTTCACCATTATCATCAAGCACACAGCACTTCCACTGCAGCAAGGGATTCTGGGAAATGACATGCAAATGAGCACACAGTGCCACTTTTTGCTTCAAAAACCATTTTTAACATGGTTTCCTATAGGCTTAAGCTTGCTGCATGGTCACAGCTTTGAGCACAGCCAGGGTTAAGGTGCATACCCAGAAAACCCACCCACAGACAGCTTTTTTTATTTTTTTCCGATATATACAAACACAAAGATAAACTTTTCAGAAGGAAAATGTATGTAAGTGTATGTAAGTGTGTGTAAGTGTGTGTAAGTGTGTGTGTGTGTAAGTGTGTGTCGGTGTGTGTTTAAAACATCACCAGTAGAATTAAAAATACAGAAAATGCACAATCGTACAGTATTAACACTTTTATTGATGCATTGTACAATAAAGTACTGTATTTAAAACACCAATTGTCGTGTTGTTAATTTCTCATAAATACTGTAAATAAAGTACTGAACGTTAAATAACTTTTTGCTCAACACACAAAAAACACATATAGTATGCACTGTAGATACAGCACATACTGAACTCGCAACTGCTTTTAAACAGTACATGTAACATTCCAGTTACTGTACATTGCTGTTTTAACATTAACAACTCTGCTGTAATTCCTAATTAAAGTGAAAACCATGTAATGCACTCTGTGTTCATGTAACAACTGTACAACAAAAAACATACTGTACTGAACATACTGTAATAAAAACAGCTTGAGATTACACTTTAAAAAACCTATCAAGTGTTGTCTGTTTCAACGGGAGCCACGGGAAAACCGCGTTATAACCGATTGGCGTTATAACGGGTCGCGTTATAACGGGGTTTACCTGTATATATAAATGTAAATACAACTGTATGCTCATCTGCATGTCTTAGGCAGGTCGGCAACCCCGCCTTTCACCATTATCACCCAGCACACAGCACTTCCACTGCAGCAAGGGATTCTGGGAAATGACATGCAAATGAGCACACAGTGCCACTTTTTGCTTCAAAAACCATTTTTAACATGGTTCCCTATAGGCTTAAGCTTGCTGCATGGTCACAGCTTTGAGCACAGCCAGGGTTAAGGTGCATACCAAGAAAACCCACCCACAGACAGCTTCTTTTTTCTTTTCTTTTTCCGATATATACAAACACAAAGATAAACTTTTCAGAAGGAAAAAAAACATAACTTTACGAAAAAACCCTATAACCAAACATCATACAAAGATAAGAACCATATAATTCAAGATTCTTTCATCTAAAAGCAAAAACCCTTTCTCTATTCTCAAGTGATGAGATCATCTGTTTTAATTCTTCCTCCATACGTTCCAAACCTCTCTTACTTTTCTCTATCTGGAATCCAGACCTCACATTATTTTCATACGCGTCCCTTGCCTCTTTCACGTCCCAATATCTCCGCCCAAATCCCCTCGCAAGTTGTTTGTGCAAAACCTCTTCCTTTGTAAGCCCTACTTCATCCTTTCCCTGGGTGCTCCTCCCCTTACTATCTCCCGCAGAATGTGCCTCTTTTGTCTGTACAATCCCTTTTTTGCCTGCCTTTTCTTCACTTTTGTTCCCACTTACTCCACTTACACTTCTCGGTATTTTAGTTCCCTCCACGCTTATCTGACTTTATTGTGAGGACGTGCTATTACTCTCACTACTCTCCTTCTCCCTCACCTCTCCCCTAGCCTCTTTTATTTTAACCCACTGTACAGGCTCCTTTTTTAATTCTTCATATTGCTCTTTTGTCAGCTGTTTTCTTTGGTACATCATTTTTTCCAATCTTTCTATTATCTGTTCATCACTACTGACCCCCAAAGGTCTGAACATAGATATAGACCTCGGGGCCTTCATCTAGTAGACAGTGTGTCTCGAGAGACCTATAACACTTGGGGACACGTCCATCTTTAAAACGTCACCATATGTTTTAATAAATACTTCTAGCTGTCATTTCAAAACAAAATTTGCGCAAGGTTATGCATTTATTCAGAAATGTAATATTGATTCTCTTCTGTTTTCATCATGATTTATTTCAGATGATACGCCTAATCGGAATCACCTGTTTGATGTACTTATGACCGTATCTATAATTTATGGGTTAAAAATTTTTTTTTAATATATATACATATAGGACTATATCTATGCTCAATGTGTTGAAAACAAAAATTTTAAATTTTTTTATAATATATGATTGATTATTTAAACAGAAAAATTAGTATGATTGTGCAGGACTTTTATTTATGAATCTTAATAAGCAATATGTTTTTAAAACCTACCGTTGTGATATTAATTAATAACTATGTACTTTAACTATTGATACATGCTCTTAAAACTTAATTCTATTTACCAAAATGGACTTTTATGCTGTCTTAAGTAACCAGAAAGACACTGTATTCAAGCAGAGGTTTATTTATCTATTTATTTAATTAACCACATAGACAAACCATGTAAGACCATGTCCACACGACAAAAGGATTTTCCTGACATAAGGCATGTCGTTATTAAATATGGATATAGGCACCATGCTAATGTGGTAGGATTTAATGATTCAAGAGGGGGAGCGCGATGTATGGGCGCTCACTGCCTCTAAAGAACTGACAGCCGAGGAGGGAGAGTGACGACACAGTTTGCAAGCAAGGGAGGGACTCAGGGAGACGAACGGATTGGCTGAGGGATCTCTACAAAAGGCCATGACCCCAACCATTCCTTTCTACGGAGCCTGAGGAAGCCCAAGAAGGGCGAAACGCGTTGCTACGATCCCTGAGTACTTTTGTTTAACTTGAGCCACCGTCAGAAGCAGGAAGCAGGAGCACAGCACACCATCCGGACGCGGAGAGCTAGCTGTTATTTTACACTTTATTTCACATCACAGTTATTAACCACTTTAGTATTGATATATTTGTTTAGTACCTCAACCTGTGCTCCCCCATTTTTGTTCGTTTTTCTGTCCCAATCACAGATACCTTGTGTGTGGGTGGAAACCTATGTGTTACCAGGTGTGGTGCAGTATACTTGTCAGGCTCACAGGAGGTCTGAGCCTCCGCCAGTGAGAGCCTGGGGTGAATCCTCTGGAACGTTCTCGGTTTCAGCGCCTCCACCTGTGTAGGGTTTTAGGGATATCGAATGTTGCCTACACAGGACCCACACATACAATAAGTACATACACGAGGATCTATATAACCAATTTATATATATATGCAGGCAATAACAACTCTTATAACATACCCTTCTAACACTCCCCCTAGGGAGTAACTCCAACCCCTGTATCCCCACACTGTGTCCACAGCCCAACCCCCTAGTCCCGTGGTCAGTGCTGCCACTATGTGTAATGATAGAATGTTAGGATACAGAAGAAAAAAGTTACAGCTAATAACTAGTGGACAACAAATATCGAGTGAACAGTGCACCGTGATTAAACAAACAATATTGTGGACCTTAAATGTGGATCTTGCACTAATCGTGGGTCTGCAGCCTTTCTTGGGGGTGGCTCGACACCCCAGGAACTAGACAAAAAACAAAAGAACAAGGCGCACAACGCACATAGTGTAGTAGAGTTAAAAATGTGACTTTATGGTTAAAAGTAAATATATCTGCGTACATCAAGTAAGAATAAACAAGCAGTTGTATATGGTTGACCACACCAGGAATGACACTGTGCGATGGCCCTCGGTGGATCTCGGCTGGCATGGGTCAGGAGACGTCTCATCTGTCCCTTAAGCGTCCTCTTTTAGGGGTAGTGTGGATATGTCCCTTGTAGAGAAACCCCACAGCCACACGCTCACAGGATGGTAAAAGAGCCCAGGAATCAGCGTCTGTGGATCACTGCACCGTTGCCGCCACTCCTCTTGTGCGTCTCGGCGATGACCTCACGAGTCGCCTCCCAACTTCCCGATTTCTCGTGTGCCGAACGCACACGCGTGGTGTTCAGTCCAATGGTACTTGGAAGCGGGAGGGAACTAGGCAGCGGCTTATGAACAGTGTCCAGAATCAACACAAGATGGGGAGAGAAGAGCATAACACCTCTCTTCCAACGCGTTTCGTAAAACACTGGGTTACTTTCTTCAGGGAATGTATGCATATGAGGGGGCAGTACATATATATATACCACACTTCACCCAATCAAAGCGGTGGTTCTATTGCCCACTCATCAGTTACAGGTGCAGCAAAGTGCTCTTGATTTGTGATACTTTATCTCACAGAACATATTATCAATCAATTTATATAAAAAACATATAAATTTTTTATCTAAAACAGATTTATTTCAAAAACATATTCGGCGCATGAAAGGCAGAACTTCTGGAAAAGAAAAGCCATAATTAGATACAAAGCAATGACAATACATATGAAAAATATAAAAAGGGGATGGATGTAATTATAAACACACAGATATTCCAGAAACTAAGAGCTAATATAGTGACCAAATATCAATGTCTTCATTTAACCCCTTAGGGCTCAATGAATTCATTTGATAAATCCAAAAGGTCTCTTGTTGTGAGAGACTTTTAATCCTGTCACCCCCCCTTCTTTCTTTGGGGACCACTTTTATCCCCTTGAATTGCAATCTAGAGAGATCTTTATTGTGATAAAGTGCGTAGTGACGGGAGAGACTATGTTTGTCATAACCTATTTTAATGTTCCTAATGTGTTCCTGGATTCTAGTTTTCAGGCATCGTTTTGTGCGGCCAATATATTGCAGGCCGCATTCACAGTTTATCATATATACCACAAATGTGGAATTACAGTTAATGAAAGTATCAATCACGAAACTCTCACCGGTGACAAATGATTTGAATGTTTTCCTCTCTGGATGAATAAATTTGCATATAGAACACTTCCCACACTGATAGTTTCCTATGGGTTTATCTCCAAGCCATGTTAGTGGCTTGGCGTGGGTATGACCCACATCACTAGGGGCTAATGTATTTTTAAGATTTTTGGCCCTTCTGTATATAAACTTAGGAACTTTTGTAATTTGGTCACTTAAAATTGGATCAGTGCATAAAATTGCCCAGTGCCGTTGTACAATCTTTTCAATTTTCTTATTCATTGAATTGTAGGTGGTAATAAAAGGCACTTCAATTAAATTCTTCTGGGAATTACTTTCTTCTTTTTTGACTTTTGGTATTAACATTAATTGCCTATCCATATTTCGGACTATATTGAGGTCTCTGGTCAGATTTGCACTTGAATATCCCCTCTCAAGGAACTTGTCAAAAAGTATTTTGGACTGTGTCTCAAAGTCATCATCTCCACTACAGTTTCGTTTAATACGAATGAATTGGCCTTTGGGAATATTCGCAATCCACGATTTTTTGTGGTTGCTGCTTGCCATTAATAGATTATTGGCATCTATTTCTTTAAAAAAGGCTTTGGTGGAAACATTCCCATTGTCCAATGCAGTCAGTTGTAAATCCAAAAAATTTATACTGAGTGGGTTAGACACAAGTGTAAAGATCAAGTTCCTATCGTTGGAATTTAAATATGTCAGGAAGGTACAGATGGAAGAATCATCCCCCTCCCATACACACAGTATATCGTCGATATAGCGACGCCAGATGATTACTTGTCTGCTGAAGGGGTTGTTGTTCCAGATGTTTTGATCCTCCCACTGACCCATATACAGGTTTGCGAAGCTGGGTGCGAATCTTGTTCCCATTGCAGTTCCGCAAACCTGTAAGAAAAATTCAGATAAGAACAAAAAATAATTATGGGTCAGTATGAACTCAATTGATTTCAAAATGAATTCAGTATTGAGATGGTGCAGTGTGGTATCTGACTTTAAATAATATTGAATTGCTTGTAGACCTTTATCATGTGGAATGTCGGTGAATAATGCTTGCACATCACATGTGATCCACTTGAAAGTACTCTTCCATTCAAAATCCTGAAAAGTCAGGAGAACAGAAGATGTATCTTTCAAATAGGATGGCAGTTGGCTCACATATGTTTGTGTAAGGAAGCAGGAGTTACGCCGTGCACGGCGTGCTCCTTACTCACCCGCGGCTCTGTCGGGGTCTCCCGCGACTCACAGGGACTCCTTCTCCATGGCGCCGAGCTCCGGTCCTTCTATGCGCGCGCGCGCACATCCAGTCTCTTCTTCTGCCCTCGGTTCAGGGCGTGGGGCCGCGCACGCAGCTACAGACGCTGCCACCGGGAGGCGCGGCCACACAGGGGCGCACCAACCCTTTAAAGAGACAGTACCCTTTTGCAATGCCACAATACAATGCACCAATACTTCTAGGATTTATAGCTCCTCCTCCAGGAACTCATCTAGACCTATCCCTGTCTCAGCCTGGCCCATTCACACACCCCCGCCTTGCTTCTCGGCTATTGGTTCCTCATACCTACATATACCCTCCAGATTCATTGACTCGTCGGCTGAGCATAGAACCAGTTGTTCTCATCACTCTCTGCCTCCCTAGTTCTGTTCCACAGATTTCCTCGTGTACCGGACCGGCTTCTGCTACGTCTTCCTGCACCTCTGGCATCCCGAACTCGGCATACGGCATCACGACTCTTCTCATCTCTGGCATTCGGATTCTGGCTTACGGTAAACGACAACGTCTCTCTCTCTAACCCTGGACTTGGCTACCGCACCCTCTACCATCCGTACCTCTCCTACCCCGATCCCGGAATCCCAGACCATTCTTCAATCAAGACGTGCCCTCGTGGCTGTGGGTGGCGTAATTACCTTTCCCACCTCAGCACCGCGGTCCCGTCTCGTTTGTGGTGAGCACATCCTGACAGTTTGCAAGAAGAAGTCAACATATTGTGAAAGATTCGCCGTAAGGGAATCTATTCCCGAAATGATGGGACGACCAGGTGGGTTAGTTTGATTCTTATGAACTTTGGGCAAATGATAAAAAATTGGGATTTTGGGGGAATCTCTAAATAAAAACTCAAATTCAGCTTTCGTTATAACAGTATCACTGTAGGCTTCATCCAATAACACCTCTAGAAGGATGATGTAATCATTTGTTGGATCTTTATCCAATACCTTATAAAAGGATGGATCATAAAGGAGGCGGTGGGCCTCCTTTTCGTAATCATTAAGATTTTGGAGGTCCACTCCGCCCCCCTTATCAGCCTGTCTGATTATCAGATCTTTATTGTTTTTTAGACATTTTAAAGCTAAATTCTCTTTAAAATTCAAATTGTGTCTGAGATCCACTATATTGAAATTTTTACCAATATTGAAAAATCATTATGCACCATATTGAAAAAAGTGCCAATGTGGTGCCCTTTAGATTGTGCAGGATAAAATTTTGACCTTGTTTTAAAGGTGGTGTGCTTACAAACCAGACTTTCATTGTCTAAATCATTTAGAACTGGTGTACAGTCAATTACATTTGTCACTTGTGGAGTTTCGCTCTTGTTTTTAATAAAATGCCGTTTCAGGGTCATATTTCTCACAAATTTATGTAGGTCTGTGTACAGTTGGAAACCATTAGGACCACTTGACCTTGAGAAATTAAGACCCTTATTCAGCACAGTTTTCTGGTCTTTTGTCAGAATTACTGTAGATAAATTAAAGATGCCTTTATCTAGGGAGATCCCAGGTCTACACTTGAGTCCCTTCTCTTTGACCTTGGATCCTGCTCTGCCTTTCATGCGCCGAATATGTTTTTGAAATAAATCTGTTTTAGATAAAAAATTTATATGTTTTTTTATATAAATTGATTGATAATATGTTCTGTGAGACAAAGTATCACAAATCAAGAGCACTCTTCTGCACCTGTAACTGATGATGTGGCAATTAGACACCGCATTTTTGATTGGGTGAAGTGTGGTATATATATATGTACCTGCCCCCTCATTATGCATACATTCCCTGAAGAAGTAACCCAGTGTTACGAAACGCGTTGGAAGAGAGGTGTCTATGCTCTTCTCCCCCCCATCTTGTGTGATTCTGGACACTGTTCATAAGCCGCCTGCCTAGTATCCCTCCCTGCTTCCAAGTACCATTGGACTGACACGCACGCTGTGCGTTCCACGAGAAGCATCGCGGAAGTTGCGGAGCGACTCGTGACGTCATCGCCGAGCGCACAATGAGGAGTGGCGGCAAACGGTGCAGTGATCCACAGACGCTGATTCCTGCGGCTCTTTTACCATCCTGTGAGCTGTGTGCTGTGGGGCTTTCTCTACAAGGGACATATCCACACTACCCCTAAACGGAGGACGCTGTAAGGGACAGATGAGACGTCTCCTGACCCATTGCATGCCGAGATCCATCCGAGGGCATCGCACAGTGTCATCTCCTGGTGTGGTAAACCAATATACCAACTGCTTGTTTATTCTTACTTGATGTACGCAGATATATTTACTTTTAACCATAACGTCACATTTTTAACCCTACTACACTATGTGCGTTGTGCGCCGTGTTCTTTTGTTTTTTGTAATGTTAGGATACGTTGGTGCACTTATAGGGGTACCTGCCGAGCACTCCTGCACTCGGGCCTGCAATTGACTTCACAAAAGATCTGTCGCTCGGTGATTTCGTCTGATCCTGTGGTTCCTTGCACGGGGTCCGCCAGGGGCGATCCCACCCTGGTGATAGTCTCTGTGGACACGAACTTGAGCCCAAGTCTTCTCTTAGAGAGTGCAACATCCGCTGTGTCCCTATCTAACACTAATGCTACTGTGACAGGGTCCCTAACCTAGGGCCTGTCCCTGTAGCACCACAAACTGGGGAGTGAGGACCTATCTGGGGCCTAAGGGGTTACTGACCTACTCCGTACCCTTAGCTCTTCCCAGTCCTGATTCTAACTACTACCTAGCACCTGCAGTAACGCACTGCCACCTACTTGGTACTTGCAGCAAACGTGCTGCACAAACACACGGTGCCTTCTTGTCAGACCTCACAGCACTGACAGCCGTGACTCTGACAAGACAGCATATACACAGACTTAAGGGCAGGGTCCCTAACTTGGGCCGTCCCTTACCCACTAACCTGGTAGGGAGTTGGGGCCTATCTGGGACAAGGGGGAACCTTACCTGGTGCAGGAGCTTCTCTCGCTCCCTACACACTTCCTTCCCCTTCCTGCTCCCAGCTCCAACTAACTAGCGTGGGCTCAGCGCGCGAAATGTATCTCTTCTCTCCCTCTAGGGAGATCCTAGGCCCTATTGGCTCCCTGGAGTCACGTGGGGTGTGCAGAAGCTCATGGGACTCATAGTCCCTGCTCAGAGCCTTCCCTGGTAGGCTAGGGTTTCGCAGGCTCCTAATTGCACATGCGCGAGCTGTCTGGAGTCCTCCCGGCACCTGGCCCTCACTGTGCATGCGCGAGATAATGCGCAATGACGGCGCCCTGCACTGCGAACTGACGGGACCTCGGCAACCTGACCGCGGCCCTAACAATGGCTCGCGCGCATCCCCGGCAACTGGCCACGTCAGGGAACAGTGTGCGGCTCACACACATGCCCCCACACCTCCCCGCGAACAGCCGCAGCAAGTAGCAGGAGGGGGGGTCCACAATAGAAAGGGAGACCTGGCTACATTTGGTACATCATTTTTTCCAATCTTTCTATTATCTGTTCATCACTACTACCCCCATGCTGCTTCCGGAAAATACCCACCCAAAACAGAACATCTCCCAGTGCGTTCTCAAAATGTTCCATTTTCTCTTTTAGGGTTACCTTCCCTGATACTTTTACAACTTTACCCTCTACACCCTTCTCTCTAGGCTCCACTTTACTTTGATTATCTTCCTTTGTTTCTATCCCTTGCGAAGACTCGTTTTCACTTCCACTAACAACAACCCCTTTACACTTACTCTTTCCCTCTTTGCCTTTTCCACTCGCTCCACCAGGGCCTGCCTTCTCCTCTGTTTCTTGCGCTTCCCTATCTATCTTCTTATTTTCCTCTTTTCCTTTACTTACGGTCTGTTCCTCTTCTCCACTCCCGTCAATACTGGACAAATCCAGCGCACAAACCTTTGACTTCATCACCCTATCTTGCCGTAGCTCACTCTTCCCCTCCCCTTCAACTGTACAAACATTGTCACTTTGTAAACTACGTTTTTGCGCCCCTTTCTTGGGTCCGATCGTGTCCATTATTTCCACTTCCACCTCCCCCTCTATTGGGCCACTCTCTACCATTTCTTCCCTTCTTAAATCCTCCTCATACATTGCTGTTATAGCAGGATCAAGCCCTCCCTCTTGGGAACTCTCCATCTCACTAAATCCCTGACCCTCAACTGTCTCTTCCTCTTCTTCTTCCTCTAGCACACCTTTCGCTGCCTGGGAATGTGTCCTTTTAGTGCACTGCCATGCCAAGTGTCCTTCCTCTCCGCAAAGATGGCATCTCTTAGGGACTCCACAGTTGGTTGCAGTATGTCCCTCTTCCCCGCAATTACGGCACACAATAACCCGTTCTCGTGCAACCCTCCTTTGTATGTCCATAAGTGTGGCAATGCCTGCAATATAGAGGCTGTCCCAGGTAAAACAAAAATCCTCTGTCTCCTCTGATATTGAGCATGGCCGGTGGGTGTGTTACTCCTCCCGCACATGATGAATCCCGTCTGAACCGTACCCAGAAACATCTCTTTCCATTGAACATGCCATACGGTTTTTAAGTTCTTCACCTCCTCTGATCATTTCACAATACCATTTCAAAAAACACACAATCTCCTCTTTCCTTGCATACGGATTGTACATGTGAAGTACAAGTGGTCTCTCCTCCAGCATAAAACTTGGAATTACCTTGATGCCGTGTAACATCGGGTCACCAGACTTCTCCTTGCACTTTTCAAACGTGCACCAAACATCCGCTTCTTGAAAGCAGGTCGGGTCATAAATCTCCTGAGCAGGGAAATCCTGAAGGCAGAAGATCCTCTCAGCATCCAGACCAATCAATTGCTTCAGCACCTTCTCCACTATCCACTGCAGGTTCACTCAACATCTCTCGGTCTCCTCGATCAGGAACCGAATGGAATTGCGCATTCCAGCTTGCGACGTCATCTCTGCTCTCCCAAGCTTAGGTGCGGCACCCCAAAAGCAGCAAGGGACTTTAGCCAGTAAAGGCGATGTCCCAGGGCAAAGGTGACGGCCCCTCACTTCCGCATCTGCTCGCTCAGAACCGCTCGCCCAGGATCACTCCTCTCAGCTTGAGATGGCGTGCCCCCCCAAAAGCAGCAGGAGTCTTAAGTCCCGGAAGGGACGATGACTCAAGACCAAGGGGACACAGTCTCAGCTACACAGCTTTTTGTTTTGAAAATTCTTTTATTATGCAGCGAATCTTTACAACAAGATTATAACAGTACATAAATCATTTTCCAAACGGAAAAAAAACCGCAACGTAAACAACGGTGCAGTGCATATCCCACACATCTCACATACATTTTTATTAATGGTTTCCCCAAAAGTAAAAAAACTGCGACGAACACGGCGGTGCAGTGCATTTATACATTTGCACCGCACCACAGACATGACATCATACAAACATTATCTCTAACTTTATTGCACAGAAAATCTTTTGGGGTGGGGGAGTGGAAGGGAGTGGGGAGGGGTTTGTTTAGTCCTCCTCCTCAGGACCCTCAAAGATGGAATAGTCCTTGAGCAGGCTGTGGAGCAGCCTGCGACAGTCCTGTACCGACATCCTCTTCTTCCCCTTGGTGAAACGTTCCCTGGCGAATATTAAAACGTCTTTGAAACAGCACATTAGACGCCAACCGGCTTCGATTGCGTCCTCTGTGTGTGTTCCTGTGAAAAGTCAGTGGAACATCGAGTAGTACGTGACGCACTTCCTCGGTATACAATCCTTTAACTCAGTGTCCAGCGCGCGCTGCAAGGCCTTCGCAAAGGGGCAGTTCCAGAAGAGGTGCATGACGCTTTCCTCCACTGGGTTGCACCTGGGGCAGTGCCTCACGAGGCTGAGTTTACTCTGGTACTTGTCCGCATTCACAGGGAGTCCCCCGTGTATGACCCGCCAAACAATGTCCTTGTGTTTGTTCATTAGTCTTTTCGATGCCACATTCCTCCACACCGTTCCAAAGGTGTTGGGGTGGAGACCTGGGACCGATTCCATGATGTCTTTAGCCCTGATCATTTTGTAGATGACCTTGGGCTTCCACAGGTCTGGTTTTACTCCCTCCAGATTGTTCAGCCTCACAAACTTCTTTACGTCCTTGTAGAACCAGGGCGTGCACCAGCTGTAAGGGATGGAGCTGTCCCACTTGTCCCACCCCAGTGCTCTCCAGAGCGGCAGGAGTAGGAGGCGGGACATGGAGTAGCCAGAGGAGTCTTTGTCGCAGTCAGGGTGATCCGCACGCAGATGCTTACAAAGAAGGCGCGCAGCATAGTGGGGATGTCGGGATTCCTCTGCCCCCCTTGTGCGGCTCCTTGTACATCACCTCGCGCTTGCCCCTCTTAAACTTGGCCCCCCAGACAAAGCGGAACACTGCCATGGAGATTTCCTGGCAGATTCTGGCCCAGGGGGCGGGTATGCCTGGGCCACGTACTGCAGGACAGGAAGGATCTCGTTCAGCAGCACCAGCTTTTTCCCCTCAATGGTGAGGGGTCTG
>WSYH01002800.1:31943-52953 GCA_036426205.1 Ascaphus truei | reverse complement strand
ATGATCATCAATCTGATCTTCTGCTTCACCTTGTTCAGCCTCTTGTTCCAGCTCTTCAGGGCAGCGCCTCGTCTCCCCACACAAACCAGACGCCAAGGATTTGGATGAGGCCTGCTCTGATGGGGAAGGGAGGGTCGGCAGCCAGGTTCCAAAGCCCAAATAGCTTGGTCTCTGACTTCCCGCTTGACTTTTGATCCTGAGCTTTCCCGAAACCTCGCACGTCTGGACCAGGTCTTCACCGACCGGCTATCTGCGCAGAAGATGGTGACTAATCACCTTAGAGGCAAGCTCACTTCACATCTCTGGGGTCCTGGTACGACAATCCCTCTGATCACTGCGTCTCATCTGATGCACTGGGATAAGAGACAAAGCGGAACACTGCCATGGAGATTTCCTGGCAGATTCTGGCCCAGGGGGCGGGTATGCCTGGGCCACGTACTGCAGGACAGGAAGGATCTCGTTCAGCAGCACCAGCTTTTTCCCCTCAATGGTGAGGGGTCTGAGGAGCCACAATCTGATCTTCTGCTTCACCTTGTTCAGCCTCTTGTTCCAGCTCTTCAGGGCAGCGCCCTCGCTCCCCACACCAAACCAGACGCCAAGGATTTGGATGAGGCCTGCTCTGATGGGGAAGGGAAGGGGGTCGGCAGCCAGGTTCCAAAGCCCAAATAGCTTGGTCTCTGACTTCCCGCAGTTGACTTTTGATCCTGAAGCTTTCCCGAAATCCTCGCACGTCTGGACCAGCGTCTTCACCGACCGGCTATCTGCGCAGAAGATGGTGACATCATCCATGTAGAGCAAGCACTTCACTTCACATCTCTGGGGTCCTGGTACGACAATCCCTCTGATCACTGCGTCTCATCTGATGCACTGGGATAAGAGCTCTATACAACAGACAAAAAGGAGAGGTGAAAGAGGGCAGCCCTGCGTAACCCCTGAGAGGACAGGGAAGGGGTTAGTCTTCCATCCGTTCACGATTGCCACACTGCAAATGTCAAGGTACATCAGGTTAACATAAGAACAGAACATCGCCCCCATCCCATACTCACGCAGCACCCTGCCCATGAAATCATGGGAGACACGGTCAAAGGCCTTCTCCTTATCAAGGGTGACCAGGGCCGCGTGTACACGGCGGTCTTTGATGTAGTGGACTGTGTCTCTGATTAGGGCGAGGCTGTCTGCGATCCTGCATCCGGGGATGCCGCACGTCTGGTCTGGGTGGATGATCCGGCTGATGACCTTCTTCAGTCTTTTTGCTATGACTTTTGCCAGGAACTTGTAGTCCACGTTCAGGAGCGAGATGGGACGCCAGTTCTTGAGGTCGCACCTCTCCCCCTTCTGTTTGTACATGAGCGTCAGCATTCCTTCCCTCAGCGTTGGGGCATCCTACCTTCTGCTTCCATTTCCTTGTAAAGCTCGAGTAGGTCCGGGCCGATCAGGTCCCACAGCTTCGTGTACAACTCAGCTGGGATACCATCTCCGCCCGGCGTCCTACCCGTCTTAAAGGATTTGGTTGCAGCGTGGAGCTCCTCCAGCGTCAGGGGGGCGTTCATGGCTGCTTTTCCTGCCAGGTCGATGGTGTTTGTAATCCCTGACAGGAATTTGTCAGCCTTGTCTCGATCTGATGCTTTTGGGGATGATGGGTCTTCATAGAAATCTTTCACGACTCCCATGACTTCCTCCTTCCCCTGCTGCAAGTTGCCATCTTTGTCTCGCAGCTCCTTCAGGGGCGTGTGGGCGGAGTGGAGTTTCTTGAAGAAGAAGGCATTGCATTTCTCCCCCCTCTCAAGGTTCTCCACCTTGGTACGGAAGATGATTCGTCTGGATTCCTCCTCAAAGTGCTTACGCAGGCTCTCCTTGGTTTCCTCCAGGTCATCATCCACGTCCCATCCGCAGCGTTTGAGGTCGTGCAGGGACTGCAGCTTGCGCTGCAGGCCCACGAACTCCACCTTCCTCTCACACGCCAGGCATCTGCCCTTTGCCTGCAGGAAGCAGCGGATTCTTATCTTCGTGAATTCCCACCACTCTGCAGTGCTGGGTGAACAGGCTTTTTCTTCTTTCCATGCTGTGTATGCTGTTCTCAGCTCCTGCGCAAATCACATCAGGACATGTAAGAGAGAGTAAAAACACCAAATAGTGCAATATTGTCTACTTCAGCAAATTAGCTTCAATGCTGAAAATTCTATAGAATTTGCACTCACGTGTTTAACGTGAAATCAGAGCGTTGTGGTTATTCAAAGTTACCAACTTATGTCTCCAGACAGGTACTCCAGATCCACATAGAGAGGGGGAAATTCCATATACAAAAAGAGGGGAAAAGCTAAATAGTATAGTACTGCTTTTAATGTTAAAAACACAAATTATTCCACTTATATAAGTGCCTTTGTTTGAGAGCATTCAGACCACACTGGGTCACAGGGTCAGACAAAATATTCACAGCAAACAGCATCCGCTCCACGGCCGTCAGCAGGTACTGGGCTGATTAAAGTTGTCCTCCACTCCAGATGTCATCAACAAGGGCTCCTTTAGTGGTCACTGATATCACCCAACACGTGTTTCCACTGTAAAGTCTTCCTCAGGGGATAATCTAACATCCCTCACTGTATCCCTCCATTAAATAGTGTCCCCGCATTAATTTTCAAAATTGCAAGGCATCATGACGCATCATGTGACGTGTTGTCATTCAAACATTTGCATATTCATGCTTGTCAATGCTCCATAAAGCTTCATGGCATATGTAGCCAGGTCCCCCTTGTCATACTGACCCCCCTCCTTCCTCTGCGCAGGGCCGCCGAGGACGAGGGAGTGAGTAGGCAGGTGCGCGAGCCGCGCGTTAGCTAGAGTTGCGTCCGGTTACCGGAGACGCGATCGGGCCGGTTGCCGGGGATGCGAGCGGGCCGGTTGCCGGAGACGCGATCGGGCCATTGTTAAGGCCGCGGTCGCGTTGCTGCGGTCCCGGCCGCTCGCGGAGCAGGGCGCCGCCATTGTTAGGTGCGTTGCACATGCGCAGGGGCTAGGAGCGCTGGGAGGACTCCATGGAGATCGCGCATGAGCAAGAGGGAGCAAAGAAAGCCCGCGAAGCCCTAGCCTACCAGGGAAGGCTTCAGGCACGGACTACGAGTCTATGGAGCCTCTGACCACCCCACGTGATGCCAGGGAGCCAATAGGGCTTTGGATCTCCAAGCAGGCAAGTGGATACAATTCGCAGGGTTTTTGGGAGACAGTGAGTTGGTGACCGGAGCAGCTAGGGGAAGGAGGTAGGGTGCAGGAGTCAGTGACTCCCTGCACTAGGCCAGCATTCCCCTAGGCCCCAGATAGCCGTGAGTCACAGTAGCTGTGTGTTGTAGGGACAGGCCCTAGGTTAGGGAACCTGCCCCATTATATATTTGTTAGTTAGGGAACAGCGAACCTTGCGGTCCCTACTGAGAAACTTGGGCTCAAGTCTCTGGCGTTTACGAAAGCTGGACTATCTCCAAGGAGGATCCTGGATATCGTGGAGGAGCGCGTCTGACCCTTGGCGAAGTTGTTGCTGATCCGAGCACCGGAGTGCTCGGCAGGTACTATACGTATACAAGTGCACCAAGGGGCCCTTAGTATAATAATGACTGCGCAGTCACACATCTTCTTTCGCCTAGAGTGCGGGACATTGTGTGGGGTACTGGACACGGGGTGGAATCATCCGGTGAAGGGTTGATAAAGTGTTAGCGTCCGCCGTGGCGCATAAAGTGTTAGCGTCCGCCGTGGCGCATAAAGGGTTAGCGTTCGCCGTGGCGTATAAAGTGTTGGCGTCCGCCGTGGCGCAAGATAGCGTTAGCGTTGTGAGAGACGCAGTGGTTAGTGTCTCCTCTAGGGAGGGACACCCGTTATTCAGTGTGATAATATATGTGTTGTATGCTGCTCACAAGTAAAGGTATTTGGTTATCTCACATATCGTGTATATGGTTATTTATATGTGTCCTGCGAGGACCAATTCCTGCTTTGCTAGGAACCATCGCAGGTAGAGGTGCTGCACCAAGTACAAGAGTACTACTAGTCGTAACATATTGCCCCAGGTTCCCCGTGGCGGAAGCTCAGCCCTCCTGTGAGCCAACAGGTAAAGCACCACGCCCTGGTAACATTGTATGTTCTTTGCACCCACACTATAATCTGCGATTGGGTGGGAGAATACCCGTTACACATATTTGCCAACCATTCTCCTATACTAGGTATAATAGTCCACCATCTTGTGGTTGGAGTCTTCAATGCAACAAACTTTATTGAGCATTTTTTGACAAAAACACACGAACTTCCCAATACAAGTCCCTGAGATTTACATAACATAAGGTAATAGGTTAAGACAGCGGAATGCCACTAATGACATCATCTAGCACCTTAACAAAGTACCGATGCACTAATTACAAACAATTAGAACATGAAAAGATGTGGTTTATACTTCCACTATACATATATGTTAATATATAAATGGCTATCACTGTTACAAACATGATGCCATATAGAAATATTACAGCACTTATACAATGAAAAAGACATAGCAAAAGACATGAAAGGCATAGTTTAAATAAAATACCATATACATTGATTCATTCATGTTGTAGCATCAGTGCATATATTATGCATGCAATGATGTCAAACAAGAACGAATTACAATACAAAAATAAATTAACCCTTGCTACATTCTAGATGTTGATGAATCCAGGGCGTAATGGTCTAAAAATAAAAATATGATAATTAATTACATAGAATAAAAAAGTTTCAAGGTTATATGACACACTTCAGGAATTATTAAAGATAGAGGTACATCCTAAAATTTAGGTCAGGAACGCATTATGTCAAATTCGACATTCAAGCCTCTTGGCTGTAGCGTTCTTAACCTATGAATCCAGAAGGATTCTCTCCTTGATAGAGACTGAATTCTATTTCCACCCCTCCAATGGGCTGCTGTTTGTTCAATCCCCATATATTTAAGTCCGGAGGGATCTGAATTGTGACACTTTTTAAAAAAAAGACCACATTATGCGTTTCAAGCCCAATTGTAATGTTGCGTATGTTCCAAGATTCACCCTTAATGGGCGGATAGTTCTTCCTACTGTACTACTGATAATTACAAGGACAGGTCAAAAGACATACATATGTGTTTTTACAGTTGACAAATCCCCTCATTTTAATAATTTCATTAGTATTAGTAGAAATAAAGTGTGATTTCTCAACCCCAAATTTGCAGGCCTTACATTTATCGCATTAAAAAATCCCTTTGGTTTTCTAGGTAACCATGTTGTACTATTATTACACACACTTTTTCTCAGTGCATTGAGCTATGTTGTCTTCAGGTTCCTTCCTTGTAAAGACCAACCTGCGGATATTCTGGAAGATAGTTTTAAGATAGCATCTTGTTTCAAGACATGCCAGTGCTTGCGAATTACATTCTGGATTTTCTGATTCCCTATTAAATTGTGTAATAAAAGGGTAAAAAGTTGGTTTAATTGTTTCTTTTTTGAAGTGCTCAATAAACTTGTTCTATCTTGGTTCAAAGCTTCTTTTTTGCTTCCTGTATAGTATTGGATTATACTTTTTTTCTTGAATCTTTTCCAAGATTTGTGCCTGGTATTGAAAGGTGGAACTCGTACAGTTTCGTCTTATCATTTGAAACTGTCCAAAGGGGACACCCCTCAGCCAATTTTATGGTGCAGCTTGAATCAAGAATATAGCTGTTACAGTCTATATTCTTGAAATGGGTTTTTGTTTTAATATTCAAATCTTCTACAATACCAGTAGATCTAAAAAAGGAATAGCCAATGGGCTATGTGTCTCTGTGAATACTAAATTATAATTATTCACATTAAGATGAGCTAAGAATTCAAATAAAAGAGATTCTGCTCCATCCATATAAAAATAATATCATCTATGTAGCGCCGCCATAAAACAAGGTTTGCGCCAAAGGGGTTATGATTGAATAACCTCCTCTCCATTCACAGGAAAAGGTTAGCATAGCTAGGCGCAAACCTCGTACCCATGGCGGTGCCACATATCCGTAATAGAATTCATCTTCAAACAAAAAGAAATTATGAGTAAGGATGTACTCAATACTCTCTATTAAAATCTACCTGAACTTTTCCAATTTTTTGCTATTCATTATATTTGTTCTAATAGCTTCACAACCTTGGGAATGATTGATCACTGATATAATGAACATACATCTACGTACATAAAATGTATCCCTCCTTCCATTGAATGTTTTGTAATAGATCATAATATGTGTCGATTTTTTAAATGTGATTTCAATTCAATTACATAATCTTGAGGAATTGATCAATATACATGGATAGGTTTGAGTTGTCAACCCAATTCCGAAATTATCGGTCTCCCCGGGGTTTAATTGGATTTTTCTGTAGTTTGGGCAGAAAATAAGATAGGAATTTTAGGAAATAATATATTTAAAAATTAAATTCCTGATCATTTAATATTCTTTCATTTAGACCTTTATTAAGAAAAACCCCAATTCGTGCAAATGTTTTAGTGGGGTTTTGTCAGGACGTGCTCACCACAACAGAGACGGAACGTGGTGCTGAGGTGGGATAGGATATAACGCCATACACAGCCACGAGGGCACGTCTTGAGAGTAGAGTGGTCTGGGGTCCGGATCGGGGCAGGAGAGGTACGAATGGTAGGGGTGCTGTTTGCCAGTCCGGGGTTAGAGAGAAGGACGTAATCGTTTACCGTTTGCCGGGTCGGGATGCCAGAGGCGAGGTGCGGAGAGTCGTGTTGCCATATGCCGAGTTGGGATGCCAGAGGTGCGGTTGGTAGTCGTAGCGGAAGCCGGTTCGGTACACGAGGAAGACTGCAAAACAAGACAGACAAGACAGGACTAGGGAGGCAGAGAGTGATAAGAACAACTGGTTCTATGCTCAGCCAACGAGTCAGTGAACACTGTAGGGTATATATAGGAGAGAGGGTCAATAGCAGCGCAGCAAGGTGGGGTGTGTGGAAGGGCCAGGCTACGGCAGGGATAGGTCCAGCATGAGTCCCAGGGAGGAGCTATAAAGACTCCAGTAGTAAGACTGCATTTGATTGCAGCAATAGTTTGAGGAGGTGCTGTGCCTTTAAGGGGTTGGTGCGGCTGTGTGGCCGCGCCTCCGTGTAGCTGCGCTGCGGGCGCATGACGCGGCATACACGCCGGCCCAACAGATGAAGAAGAGCATTGGCGTGCGCGCCCACGTGGAGCTGCGATCGCGTTCTGGAGAGAGGCTGCCTGCATGCCGCGGAGGACCGGCGGAGCTGCAGGTGAGTGGGGAGCCGCCGAGAGAGGCGTGGGGACTCCCAGAGCCTTACAGAACCCCCCCTTCAGGGGCGACCTCCGGGCGTCCATGACATGGCTTGGAGGGATTCTTACGATGGAAAGCCTGGACGAGTCGAGGCGCGTGGAGATCCCGGTGGGGAATCCAGGAACGTTCCTCTGGCTCAAACCCCCTCCAGTGGACCAGGTATTGTACTCCTCCTGGAAATCCTAGAATCCAGGATAGACTGAACCTCGTACTCCTGTTGACCTTGGATCGAGAGGAAGTGGAGGAGACGTGGTCTAGAAAGCGAGGACTCTGGAATGCTGGTTTAAGCAAAGATACATGAAAGACTGAAGGTATCTTCATCGAGGGTGGAAGGCGCAGGCGATAAGCCATAGGATTAATCCTCCTGACCACAGGAAAGGGACCGAGGAACTTGGGTGCTAGCTTCATGGTAGGAAACCTTAGTCGGATATTCCTGGAGGAAGCCAAACCCTGTCTCCTGGGACGAATTCCGGGACCGGGCATCGAAGGCGGCTGCCTAGAGTTTCTGTCTCCCTGTGGCCACCCTTAAGTTCTCCTGAATCCTCGTCCATAAGTCTTTCAGCCGGGAGATGCGCTGTCAACGGCTGGTTACTCCTGAGGTAGAGGGGAGAAGGGTAGACGGGAAGGATGAAAGCCACAATTTATGAAGAAGGGAGATTCTGAGTGGAGTCATTGCGAAGGGAGTAAGAGCAAACTCAGCCCAAGGGAGCAAATCCACCCAATCATCCTGTTGATCTGTTATAAAACACCGAAGGTATTGTTCCAGGTTTTGGTTGGCCCTCTCCGTCTGCCCATTGGTCTAGGGGTGGTATCCCGAGGAGAATTGAAGTGAAATACCCAATTTCGGGGAAAAGGTCGCAAAATCTTGACACAAATTGGACCCACGATCAGAGACGATGGTTGAAGGCACTCCGTGAAGACAAGAAAATCTCCTGGATATAAACATCAGCAAGCCTGAAGGAATTTGGAAGACCCTCAAGGGGACAAGGTGAGTCTGTTTGGATAAACGATCGATTAACACAAGAATCATATTCTTCCCATTGATGTCTGGGAGCTCTACAATGAGTCCATAGATATATGGTTCCAGGGACGGTTGGAATGGGTAAGGGAAGAAGAAGGCCTGCTGGTCTGACCGGGAACTTGTTGAGAGCGCAAGTGCCACACGCTTTAACAAACTCCTCCACATCCAGAAGGTACGTTGAACAAGGTCGTTGGTTTTCCGTATCCCTGGATGTCTGCGATTTAGAGGAATGGCACCACTCGAGAACCCTTTTGCGTGTTGGGGTGCCGTGTAGAGTCTTCCCTCCGGAACCTTGAGCCCCATCGGAGCTTGTGATTTGCCGGAGTGATTGATATGGTCCTAATATCAAAGGAGTTGGCGGACAGAATAAATCTAGAGGGAATAATCGTCTCTAGTGTTCTTCAGACTTGTCCTCTGCAAGGAACTGTCGAGACAGAGCGTCCGCATTAGATTTTGGAGCCAGGAATAAAGGAGATGAGAAAATTGAATCATGAAATAAATAGTGCCCAGCGGGTTTTGTCGAGAGCTCAAACGACGTGCACCTTCTAAGTAGAGAAGGTTCTTATGGTCGTGAGTATGGTTATAGGGGTCTCTGTACCTTCTAAGAAGTGGTCCCAATCTTCTAATGCCAACTTGATAGCCAAAAGCTCCCGTTTCGCGACATCGTAATTCCGTTCTGCGGACAGAGAATTTCTTCGAGAAGAAGACACATGGGTGTAGGTCTGGTAAGGGAGAGATCCTTTGGGATAAGACAGCCCCAGCCCCGATGTCAGAGGCAATCTACCTCCAAGGTAAATGGAAGTTTAGGGTCTGGGTGGGTGAGGATAGGGGCAGACACAAAAGCCTTCTTAGAAGTTAAATGCCCGTTATGGCGGTCTCAGACCATGATGAAGGATCTGCACCCTCTTCGTGAGAGCAGTTATGGGAGATACCGTAGAGAAAAATGCGAATGAAGCGTCGATAATAGTTTGCAAAACCTAGAAAGCATTGCACGGCTTTGAGAGTGGTCGGATGGGGCAGTCCAAAATAGCCTTAATTTTTCTGGATCCATATTGAATGGAGTCAGAGAAACGTATCCCAAAAATGCCCAGACTGAGATGGAACTGACATTTCTCAATTTCGCAAGAGATGGTTCCCCGGAGGCGGTAACAGCACCTGTTGAACGTGTTTGATGTGTTCTGAGGGGATTTAGAAAAGATTAGGATGTTATCTAGGTAGACGATAAGAAATTTGTTAAGAATGTCCCGAAAAATCTCATTGACGAACCTGCAACAACTGCTGGTGCGTTGCACAGAGCCGAACGGCATGTCCAGGTATTCATAGTGCCGTCATGGGTGTTAAAAGCAGTCTTCCAACTCGTCCCCCTCACGATTTTACTAAATTGTAGGCACCTCTTAAATCCAATTTAGAAAAAGATAGTTGCTCCCTGAAGACGGTCGAAGAGTTCCGGTATCAAGGGCAGTCGGTAGCGGTTCTTGCGGTGAGTTATTCAAACCCCGGTAGTACTATGACATGACGAAGAGAACCGTCCTCTTTTTGACGAAAAAGAAACCTGCTCCGACTGGAGAGGAAGACTTTCGGATGAAACCCCTCTCTACAAACAATTAGAACATGAAAAGATGTGGTTTATACTTCCACTATACATATATGTTAATATATAAATGGCTATCACTGTTACAAACATGATGCCATATAGAAATATTACAGCACTTATACAATGAAAAAGACATAGCAAAAGACATGAAAGGCATAGTTTAAATAAAATACCATATACATTGATTCATTCATGTTGTAGCATCAGTGCATATATTATGCATGCAATGATGTCAAACAAGAACGAATTACAATACAAAAATAAATTAACCCTTGCTACATTCTAGATGTTGATGAATCCAGGGCGTAATGGTCTAAAAATAAAAATATGATAATTAATTACATAGAATAAAAAAGTTTCAAGGTTATATGACACACAGTTTCAAGGTTATATGACACACTTCAGGAATTATTAAAGATAGAGGTACATCCTAAAATTTAGGTCAGGAACGCATTATGTCAAATTCGACATTCAAGCCTCTTGGCTGTAGCGTTCTTAACCTATGAATCCAGAAGGATTCTCTCCTTGATAGAGACTGAATTCTATTTCCACCCCTCCAATGGGCTGCTGTTTGTTCAATCCCCATATATTTAAGTCCGGAGGGATCTGAATTGTGACACTTTTTAAAAAAAAGACCACATTATGCGTTTCAAGCCCAATTGTAATGTTGCGTAGTGTTCCAAGATTCTCCCTTAATGGGCGGATAGTTCTTCCTACTGTACCTACTGATAATTACAAGGACAGGTCAAAAGACATACATATGTGTTTTTACAGTTGACAAATCCCCTCATTTTAATAATTTCATTAGTATTAGTAGAAATAAAGTGTGATTTCTCAACCCCAAATTTGCAGGCCTTACATTTATCGCATTAAAAAATCCCTTTGGTTTTCTAGGTAACCATGTTGTACTATTATTACACACACTTTTTCTCAGTGCATTGGAGCTATGTTGTCTTCAGGTTCCTTGCCTTGTAAAGACCACCTGCGGATATTCTGGAAGATAGTTTTAAGATAGCATCTTGTTTCAAGACATGCCAGTGCTTGCGAATTACATTCTGGATTTTCCTGATTCCCTATTAAATTGTGTAATAAAAGGTAAAAAGTTGTGTTTAATTGTTTCTTTTTTGAAGTGCTCAATAAACTTGTTCTATCTTGGTTCAAAGCTTCTTTTTGCTTCCTGTATAGTATTGGATTATACTTTTTTTCTTGAATCTTTTCCAAGATTTGTGCCTGGTATTGAAAGGTGGCAACTCGTACAGTTTCGTCTTATCATTTGAAACTGTCCAAAGGGGACACCCCTCACCAATTTTATGGTGCAGCTTGAATCAAGAATATAGCTGTTACAGTCTATATTCTTGAAATGGGTTTTTGTTTTAATATTCAAATCTTCTACATATACCAGTAGATCTAAAAAAAGGAATAGCCAATGGGCTATGTGTCTCTGTGAATACTAAATTATAATTATTCACATTAAGATGAGCTAAGAATTCAAATAAAAGAGATTCTGCTCCATCCATATAAAAATAATATATCTATGTAGCGCCGCCATAAAACAAGGTTTGCGCCAAAGGGGTTATGATTGAATAACCTCCTCTCCAGTTCACAGGAAAAGGTTAGCATAGCTAGGCGCAAACCTCGTACCCATGGCGGTGCCACATATCCGTAATAGAATTCATCTTCAAACAAAAAGAAAATTATGAGTATAGGATGTACTCAATACTCTCTATTAAAATCTACCTGAACTTTTCCAATTTTTTGCTATTCATTAATATTGTTCTAATAGCTTCACAACCTTGGGAATGATTGATCACTGATATAATGAACATACATCTACGTACATAAAATGTATCCCTCCTTCCATTGAATGTTTTGTAATAGATCATAATATGTGTCGATTTTTTAAATGTGATTTCAATCAATTACATAATCTTGGAGGAGATTGATCAATATACATGGATAGGTTTGAGTTGTCAACCCAATTCCGAAATTATCGGTCTCCCCGGGGTTTAATTGGATTTTTCTGTAGTTTGGGCAGAAAATAAGATAGGAATTTTAGGAAATAATATATTTAAAAATTAAATTCCTGATCATTTAATATTCTTTCATTTAGACCTTTATTAAGAAAACCCCAATTCTTGTGCAAATGTTTTAGTGGGGTTTTGTCAGGACGTGCTCACCACAAACGAGACGGAACGTGGTGCTGAGGTGGATAGGATATAACGCCATACACAGCCACGAGGGCACGTCTTGAGAGTAGAGTGGTCTGGAGGTCCGGATCGGGGCAGGAGAGGTACGAATGGTAGGGGTGCTGTTTGCCAGTCCGGGTTAGAGAGAAGGACGTAATCGTTTACCGTTTGCCGGGTCGGGATGCCAGAGGCAGAGGTGCGGAGAGTGTGTTGCCATATGCCGAGTTGGGGATGCCAGAGGTGCGGGTTGGTAGTCGTAGCGGGAAGCCGGTTCGGTACACGAGGAAGACTGCAAAACAAGACAGGACAAGACAGGACTAGGGAGGCAGAGAGTGATAAGAACAACTGGTTCTATGCTCAGCCAACGAGTCAGTGAAACTGTAGGGTATATATAGGAGAGAGGGTCAATAGCAGCGCAGCAAGGTGGGGTGTGTGGAAGGGCCAGGCTACGGAGGGATAGGTCCAGCATGAGTCCCAGGGAGGACTATAAAGACTCCAGTAGTAAGACTGCATTTGATTGCAGCAATAGTTTAGGAGGTGCTGTGGCCTTTAAGGGGTTGGTGCGGCTCGTGTGGCCGCGCCTCCGTGTAGCTGCGCTGCGGGCGCATGACCGCGGCATACACGCCGGCCCAACAGATGAAGAAGAGCATTGGCGTGCGCGCCCACGTGGAGCTGCGATCGCGTTCTGGAGAGAGGCTGCCTGCATGCCGCGGAGGACCGGCGGAGCTGCAGGTGAGTGGGGAGCCGCCGAGAGAGGCGTGGGACTCCCAGAGCCTTACAGAACCCCCCCTTCAGGGGCGACCTCCGGGCGTCCATGACATGGCTTGAGGGATTCTTACGATGGAAAGCCTGGACGAGTCGAGGCGCGTGGAGATCCCGGTGGGGAATCCAGGAACGTTCCTCTGGCTAAACCCCCTCCAGTGGACAGGTATTGTACTCCTCTCTGGAAATCCTAGAATCCAGGATAGACTGAACCTCGTACTCCTGTTGACCTTGGATCGAGAGGAAGTGGAGGAGACGTGGTCTAGAAAGCGAGGACTCTGGAATGCTGGTTTAAGCAAAGATACATGAAAGACTGAAGGTATCTTCATCGAGGGTGGAAGGCGCAGGCGATAAGCCATAGGATTAATCCTCCTGACCACAGGAAAGGGACCGAGGAACTTGGGTGCTAGCTTCATGGTAGGAAACCTTAGTCGGATATTCCTGGAAGGAAGCCAAACCCTGTCTCCTGGGACGAATTCCGGGACCGGGCATCGAAGGCGGCTGCCTAGAGTTTCTGTCTCCCTGTGGCCACCCTTAAGTTCTCCTGAATCTCGTCCATAAGTCTTTCAGCCGGGAGATGCGCTGTCAACGGCTGGTACTCCTGAGGTAGAGGGGAGAAGGGTAGACGGGAAGGATGAAAGCCACAATTTATGAAGAAGGGAGATTCTGAGTGGAGTCATTGCGAAGGGAGTTAAGAGCAAACTCAGCCCAAGGGAGCAAATCCACCCAATCATCCTGTTGTATCTGTTATAAAACACCGAAGGTATTGTTCCAGGTTTTGGTTGGCCCTCTCCGTCTGCCCATTGGTCTAGGGGTGGTATCCCGAGGAGAATTGAAGTGAAATACCCAATTTCGGGGAAAAGGCTCGCAAAATCTTGACACAAATTGGACCCCACGATCAGAGACGATGGTTGAAGGCACTCCGTGAAGACAAGAAATCTCTGGATATAAACATCAGCAAGCCTGAAGGAATTTGGAAGACCCTCAAGGGGACAAGGTGAGTCTGTTTGGATAAACGATCGATTAACACAAGAATCATATTCTTCCCATTGATGTCTGGGAGCTCTACAATGAGTCCATAGATATATGGTTCCAGGGACGGTTGGAATGGGTAAGGGAAGAAGAAGGCCTGCTGGTCTGACCGGGAACTTTGTTGAGAGCGCAAGTGCCACACGCTTTAACAAACTCCTCCACATCCAGAAGGTACGTTGAACAAGGTCGTTGGTTTTCCGTATCCCTGGATGTCTGCGATTTAGAGGATGGCACCACTCGAGAACCCTTTTGCGGTTGGGGTGCCGTGTAGAGTCTTTCCCTCCGGAACCTTGAGCCCCATCGGAGCTTGTGATTTGCCGGGATTGATATGGTCCTAATATCAAAGGAGTTGGCGGACAGAATAAATCTAGAGGGAATAATGTCTCTAGTGTTCTTCAGACTTGTCCTCTGCAAGGAACTGTCGAGAAGAGCGTCCGCATTAGATTTTGGAGCCAGGAATAAAGGAGATGAGAAAATTGAATCATGAAATAAATAGTGCCAGCGGGTTTTGTCGAGAGCTCAAACGACGTGCACCTTCTAAGTAGAGAAGGTTCTTATGGTCTGTGAGTATGGTTATAGGTGTCTCTGTACCTTCTAAGAAGGGTCTCCAACTCTTCTAATGCCAACTTGATAGCCAAAAGCTCCCGTTTCGCGACATCGTAATTCCGTTCTGCGGAAGAGAATTTCTTCGAGAAGAAGACACATGGGTGTAGGTCTGGCTAAGGGAGAGATCCTTTGGGATAAGACAGCCCCAGCCCCGATGTCAGAGGAATCTACCTCCAAGGTAAATGGAAGTTTAGGGTCTGGGTGGGTGAGGATAGGGGCAGACACAAAAGCCTTCTTAGAAGTTAAAATGCCCGTATGGCGGTCTCAGACCATGATGAAGGATCTGCACCCTCTTCGTGAGGCAGTTATGGGAGATACCGTATGAGAAAAATGCGAATGAAGCGTCGATAATAGTTTGCAAAACCTAGAAAGCATTGCACGGCTTTGAGAGTGGTCGGATGGGGCAGTCCAAAATAGCCTTAATTTTCTGGATCCATATTGAATGGAGTCAGAGATAACGTATCCCAAAAATGCCAGACTGAGATGGAACTGACATTTCTCAATTTCGCAAGAGATGGTTCCCCGGAGGCGGTAACAGCACCTGTTGAACGTGTTTGATGTGTTCTGAGGGGATTTAGAAAAGATTAGGATGTATCTAGGTAGACGATAAGAAATTTGTTAAGAATGTCCCGAAAAATCTCATTGACGAACCTCGCAACAACTGCTGGTGCGTTGCACAGACCGAACGGCATGTCCAGGTATTCATAGTGCCGTCATGGGTGTTAAAAGCAGTCTTCCACTCGTCCCCCTCACGATTATTACTAAATTGTAGGCACCTCTTAAATCCAATTTAGAAAAAGATAGTTGCTCCCTGAAGACGGTCGAAGAGTTCCGGTATCAAGGGCAGTCGGTAGCGGTTCTTGCGTGTGAGGTTATTCAAACCCCGGTAGTATATGACATGACGAAGAGAACCGTCCTCTTTTTGACGAAAAGAAACCTGCTCCGACTGGAGAGGAAGACTTTCGGATGAAACCCCTCTCAAGGATTCTCTCCTTGATAGAGACTGAATTCTATTTCCACCCCTCCAATGGGCTGCTGTTTGTTCAATCCCCATATATTTAAGTCCGGAGGGATCTGAATTGTGACACTTTTTAAAATAAAGAGACACATTATGCGTTTCAAGCCCAATTGTAATGTTGCGTATGTGTTCCAAGATTCTCACCCTTAATGGGCGGATAGTTCTTCCTACTGTACATACTGATAATTACAAGGACAGGTCAAAAGATACACTACATATGTGTTTTTACAGTTGACAAATCCCCTCATTTTAATAATTTCATTAGTATTAGTAGAAATAAAGGTGTCTGATTTCTCAACCCCAAATTTGCAGGCCTTACATTTATCGCACTTAAAAAATCCCTTTGGTTTTCAAGGTAACCATGTTGTACTATTATTACACACACTTTTTCTCATGCCTTGGAGCTATGTTGTCTTTCAGGTTCCTTGCCTTTGTAAAGACCACCTGCGGATTCTTCTGGAAGATAAGTTTTCAAGATAGCATCTTGTTTCAAGACATGCTTGCGAATTACATTCTGGATTTTTCCTGATTCCCTATTAAATTGTGTAATAAAAGGTAAAAAGTTGTTGTTTAATTGTTTCTTTTTTGAAGTGCTCAATAAACTTGTTCTATCTTGGTTCAAAGCTTTCTTTTTTGCTTCCTGTATTAGTATTGGATTATACTTTTTTTCTTTGAATCTTTCTTCCAAGATTTGTGCCTGGTATTGAAAGGTGGCAACCTCTGTACAGTTTCGTCTTATCATTTGAAACTGTCCAAAGGGGACACCCCTCAGCCAATTTTTATGGTGGCAGCTTGAATCAAGAATATAGCTGTTACAGTCTATATTCTTGAAATGGGTTTTTGTTTTAATATTCAAATCTTCTACATATACCAGTAGATCTAAAAAAGGAATAGCCAATGGGCTATGTGTCTCTGTGAATACTAAATTATAATTATTCACATTAAGATGAGCTAAGAATTCAAATAAAAGAGATTCTGCTCCATCCCATATAAAAATAATATCATCTATGTAGCGCCGCCATAAAACAAGGTTTGCGCCAAAGGGGTTATGATTGTAAATAACCTCCTCCTCCCAGTTTCACAGGAAAAGGTTAGCATAGCTAGGCGCAAACCTCGTACCCATGGCGGTGCCACATATCCGTAAATAGAATTCATCTTCAAACAAAAAGAAATTATGAGTAAGGATGTACTCAATACTCTCTATTATAAAATCTACCTGAACTTTTTCCAATTTTTTGCTATTCATTAATATTGTTCTAATAGCTTCACAACCTTGGGAATGATTGATCACTGTATATAATGAACATACATCTACAGTACATAAAATGTATCCCTCCTTCCATTGAATGTTTTGTAATAGATTCATAATATGTGTCGTATTTTTTAAATGTGATTTCAATTCAATTACATAATCTTGGAGGAATTGATCAATATACATGGATAGGTTTGATGTTGTCAACCCAATTCCCGAAATTATCGGTCTCCCCGGTGGTTTAATTGGATTTTTCTGTAGTTTGGGCAGAAAATAAAAGATAGGAATTTTAGGAAATAATATATTTAAAAATTAAAATTCCTGATCATTTAATATTCTTTCATTTAGACCTTTATTAAGTAAAACCCCCAATTCTTGTGCAAATGTTTTAGTGGGGTTTTGTCAGGACGTGCTCACCACAAACGAGACGGAACCGTGGTGCTGAGGTGGGATAGGATATAACGCCATACACAGCCACGAGGGCACGTCTTGAGAGTAGAGTGGTCTGGGAGTCCGGATCGGGGCAGGAGAGGTACGAATGGTAGAGGGTGCTGTTTGCCAAGTCCGGGGTTAGAGAGAAGGACGTAATCGTTTACCGTTTGCCGGGTTCGGGATGCCAGAGGTGCGGAGAGTCGTGTTGCCATATGCCGAGTTCGGGATGCCAGAGGTGCGGGTAGTCGTAGCGGAAGCCGGTTCGGTACACGAGGAAGACTGCAAAACAAGACAGGACAAGACAGGACTAGGGAGGCAGAGAGTGATAAGAACAACTGGTTCTATGCTCAGCCAACGAGTCAGTGACACTGTAGGGTATATATAGGAGAGAGGGTCCAATAGCAGCGCAGCAAGGTGGGGGTGTGTGGAAGGGCCAGGCTACGGCAGGGATAGGTCCAGCATGAGTCCCAGGGGAGGAGCTATAAAGCCCAGTAGTAAGACTGCATTTGATTGCAGCAATAGTTTGAGGTGCTGTGCCTTTAAGGGGTTGGTGCGGCTCCGTGTGGCCGCGCCTCCGTGTAGCTGCGCTTGCGGGCGCATGACCGGGCATACACGCCGGCCCAACAGTAGAAGAAGAGCATTGGCGTGCGCGCCCACGTGGAGCTGCGATCGGCGTTCTGGAGAGAGGCTGCCTGCATGCCGCGGGAGGACCCGGCGGAGCTGCAGGTGAGTGGGGAGCCGCCGAGAGCGGCGTGACTCCCAGAGCCTTACAGAACCCCCCCTTCAGGGGCGACCTCCGGGCGTCCATGACATGGCTTGGAGGGATTCTTACGATGGAAAGCCTGGACGAGTCGAGGCGCGTGGAGATCCCGGTGGGGAATCCAGGAACGTTCCTCTGGTCCAAACCCCCTCCAGTGGACCAGGTATTGTACTCCTCCTCTGGAAATCCTAGAATCCAGGATAGACTGAACCTCGTACTCCTGTTGACCTTGGATCAGAAGAGGAAGTGGAGGAGACGTGGTCTTAGAAAAGCGAGGACTCTGGAATGCTGGTTTAAGCAAAGATACATGAAAGACTGAAGGTATCTTCATCGAGGGTGGAAGGCGCAGGCGATAAGCCATAGGATTAATCCTCCTGACCACAGGAAAGGGACCGAGGAACTTGGGTGCTAGCTTCATGGTAGGAACCTTTAGTCGGATATTCCTGGAAGGAAGCCAAACCCTGTCTCCTGGGACGAATTCCGGGACCGGGCATCGAAGGCGGCCTGCCTAGAGTTTCTGTCTCCCTGTGGCCACCCTTAAGTTCTCCTGAATCCTCGTCCATAAGTCTTTCAGCCGGGAGATGCGCTTGTCAACGGCTGGTACTCCTGAGGATAGAGGGGAGAAGGGTAGACGGGAAGGATGAAAGCCACAATTTATGAAGAAGGGAGATTCTTGAGTGGAGTCATTGCGAAGGGAGTTAAGAGCAAACTCAGCCCAAGGGAGCAAATCCACCCAATCATCCTGTGTATCTGTTATAAAACACCGAAGGTATTGTTCCAGGTTTTGGTTGGCCCTCTCCGTCTGCCCATTGGTCTAGGGGTGGTATCCCGAGGAGAATTGAAGTGAAATACCCAATTTTCGGGAAAAGGCTCGCAAAATCTTGACACAAATTGGGACCCACGATCAGAGACGATGGTTGAAGGCACTCCGTGAAGACAGAAAATCTCCTGGATATAAACATCAGCAAGCCTGAAGGAATTTGGAAGACCCCTCAAGGGGACAAGGTGAGTCTGTTTGGATAAACGATCGATTACCACAAGAATCATATTCTTCCCATTGATGTCTGGGAGCTCTACAATGAAGTCCATAGATATATGGTTCCAGGGACGGTCTGGAATGGGTAAGGGAAGAAGAAGGCCTGCTGGTCTGACCCGGGGAACTTTGTTGAGAGCGCAAGTGCCACACGCTTTAACAAACTCCTCCACATCCAGAAGGTACGTTGAACAAGGTCGTTGGTTTTCCGTATCCCTGGATGTCCTGCCGATTTAGAGGAATGGCACCACTCGAGAACCCTTTTGCGGTGTTGGGGTGCCGTGTAGAGTCTTCCCTCCGGAACCTTGAGCCCCATCGGAGCTTGTGATTGCTCGGATTGAATCTGGTCCATAATATCAAAGGAGTTGGCGGACAGAATAAATCTAGAGGGAATAATCGTCTCTAGCTGTTCTTCAGACTTGTCCTCTGCAAGGAACTGTCGAGACAGAGCGTCCGCATTTAGATTTTTGGAGCCAGGAATAAAGGAGATGAGAAAATTGAATCATGAAATAAATAGTGCCCAGCGGGTTTGTCGAGAGCTCAAACGACGTGCACCTTCTAAGTAGAGAAGGTTCTTATGGTCTGTGAGTATGGTTATAGGTGTCTCTGTACCTTCTAAGAAGTGTCTCCACTCTTCTAATGCCAACTTGATAGCCAAAAGCTCCCGGTTCGCGACATCGTAATTCCGTTCTGCGGACGAGAATTTCTTCGAGAAGAAGACACATGGGTGTAGTCTGGCTAAGGGAGAGATCCTTTGGGATAAGACAGCCCCAGCCCCGATGTCAGAGGCATCTACCTCCAAGGTAAATGGAAGTTTAGGGTCTGGGTGGGTGAGGATAGGGGCAGACACAAAAGCCTTCTTCAGAAGTTAAAATGCCCGTATGGCGGTCTCAGACCATGATGAAGGATCTGCACCCTTCTTCGTGAGAGCAGTTATGGGAGATACCGTAGAAGAAAAATTGCGAATGAAGCGTCGATAATAGTTTGCAAAACCTAGAAAGCATTGCACGGCTTTGAGAGTGGTCGGATGGGGCCAGTCCAAAATAGCCTTAAGTTTTTCTGGATCCATATTGAATCCGGAGTCAGAGATAACGTATCCCAAAAATGCTACAGACTTGAGATGGAACTGACATTTCTCCAATTTCGCAAAGAGATGGTTCTCCCGGAGGCGTAACAGCACCTGTTGAACGTGTTTGATGTGTTCTTGAGGGGATTTAGAAAAGATTAGGATGTCATCTAGGTAGACGATAAGAAATTTGTTAAGAATGTCCCGAAAAATCTCATTGACGAAATCCTGCAACACTGCTGGTGCGTTGCACAGACCGAACGGCATGTCCAGGTATTCATAGTGGCCGTCATGGGTGTTAAAAGCAGTCTTCCACTCGTCCCCCTCACGTATCCTTACTAAATTGTAGGCACCTCTTAAATCCAATTTAGAAAAGATAGTTGCTCCCTGAAGACGGTCGAAGAGTTCCGGTATCAAGGGCAGTCGGTAGCGGTTCTTGCGTGTGATGTTATTCAAACCCCGGTAGTCTATGCATGGACGAAGAGAACCGTCCTTCTTTTTGACGAAAAAGAAACCTGCTCCGACTGGAGAGGAAGACTTTCGGATGAAACCCCTCTCTAAATTCTCTGCAATGTAAGTGTTCGTGGCTTTAGTCTCTGGGAGAGAGAGAGGATAGGATCGTCCTCTGGGAAGAGGTGCCCCGGGTAGTAGGTCAATATGACAGTCGAAAGGACGGTGCGGAGGTAGAACCTCGGAACGTGCTTTGTCGAACACATCACGGAATTCCCAATACACAGAAGGTAGGGAGTCAACCTTCTCTGGCAGGGTAGACAACCCACCAATCTTCTGGAAAATCCTGGTACATGTCTTGGCACAAGGAGCACCCCACTGGATGGGTTCCCGATCCGTCCAGTCGATGCGACGATTATGGAGTTGAAGCCAAGGAAGACCCAAAATCAGCTCCACAGAGGGAGTGTGGATAACATCGAGGG
>WSYH01002800.1:0-31937 GCA_036426205.1 Ascaphus truei | reverse complement strand
TAATGATCTCAGAGAAACGTTGATGCACTGCAAGGAGAGCACCATCTGTAGCGTTATGAATGCCGGCTGTAGAGGTCGACCGTCAATGACCTCCAGACCTACTGGCGTCTTCTTACTGATAAATGAAATATTGTTGATAGGATCGTCCTCTGGGAAGAGGTGCCCCGGGTAGTAGGTCAATATGACAGTCGAAAGGACGGTGCGGAGGTAGAACCTCGGAACGTGCTTTGTCGAACACATCACGGAATTCCCAATACACAGAAGGTAGGGAGTCAACCTTCTCTGGCAGGGTAGACAACCCACCAATCTTCTGGAAAATCCTGGTACATGTCTTGGCACAAGGAGCACCCCACTGGATGGGTTCCCGATCCGTCCAGTCGATGCGACGATTATGGAGTTGAAGCCAAGGAAGACCCAAAATCAGCTCCACAGAGGGAGTGTGGATAACATCGAGGGTAATGATCTCCGTATGAACGTTGATGCACTGCAGTAGGAGAGGCACCATCTGTAGCGTTATGAATGCCGGCTGTAGAGGTCGACCGTCAATGACCTCCAGACCTACTGGCGTCTTCTTACTGATAAATGAAATATTGTTCCGTCTAGCAAAAGTCTCATCGATGAAATTGCCTGCGGAACCGGAGTCAATGAACGCCAGTGCTTGAGTGTGAAACCTCTCTCCAGACAGTGTTATTGGCAACATTATCCTGGTGGGAAGGACGTCCTTGATGATGGGAGAAAGTGTCAGTATTCCCAATGAAACTCTCCGGGATTTCATTGGGAGTTGGCGTTTCCCGGCTTGTGGGGACACTGGGGTACTATGTGACCGGAATTGCCACAGTACATGCAGAGACCGGCATTGCGCAGACGTTGTTTCTCGGCAGCAGACAGCTTATTACCTCCCAACTGCATTGGTTCCGGGGTGTCCCCGGAAGGGGGTGTAGGAGCCATGAATGATGGAGCAAGATGCCTTGAAAGCCATTGATGGTAACGAGAATGTTCAGTTCTCCACTCCTGCAGATGCTGGTCCACTCGAACACACAGACCGATCAAATCCTCTAGGTCAGTGGGACGTTCCTGCGCTGTGAGCTCATCCTTTAGAGATTCAGAGAGGCCTTGCCAAAACGCTGAAGATAGTGCTTCATTATTCCATCCCGTCTCAGCAGCAATTGTGCGGAACTCCACAGCGTACCGGGCGACGGGTCGATCTCCCTGGGTTATGTGATGAAGAGAAGATGCTGCGGTTAATTGCCATGCAGGGGTGTCGAAGACTTCGGAACTCCTCGACGAAGAGATCGATGTCCTGTGTGAGAGGACCTTGTTGTTCCCAGATGGGAGAAGCCCATGCCAGCACCTCGTCGATGAGAAGAGCCACGATATAGCCGACCCTGGAGACAGAAGAGACAAAACGAGAGGGCGAGAGTCGAAATTGGATGAGGCATTGGTTAAGGAAGCCCCTACATCCTTGGGGATCCCCAGCACAGTGTTTGGGAGCCGGAATACGAGTTGTAAGTGTGAATTGGTACACTTAACTATTCCTTGTGCCTGCCTCCTGCATAAACAATTAGGGCAGTTACCTTTTGCTGCTTCCTGGGTCTCGCATAACAATACCCCTTTGAAGCAGGGCTAAATTCTAACATCCAGCTGGCCCATTCACACCTCCCTGTTGATATGCACTTTCAGGGAGGGAGCTTGCATATCAAACGTGAATAGACTCATGAGTCACAGCATTTGGTTCTGGACATTTTAAAAACTGCAAAAAGTCACTTTATCAAAAATATATGTCCCTCTTATGACAAAGTTATATTTTTAATATGTGGGTACTTGGGGGGTTCCCCTGAGGCTGCACCCCAAGACTCAGGGGCTGACTTACTCCGTTCCCAAATTACCAGTTTTCAGGTAACTGTTTATTCAGCACTGCAAATAAGATTAACCCCTTAAGTCCCAGTGGGTGGGTTATGCAGACACTGATCCAGCAACAATACATTTACACAGGAGAATAAGCATTTTCATGCTATAACAAGGGTTAAATCACATTTCTGGACCTCGGCCCAGTTAACCCCTTGTCTCCCTGGCGAGGTTAGAGGGGGCCAATTGGGGGGGTAACCCCGTTAATCCCGGGCCAAACCCTCACGATCATAACACCTCCCCTGCTCAAGGTGCCCTGGTACCCCAGCGGCCTCCCCCTGGCCCTGGGATACTACTGGCGCTCTTGGAGCACTCAATACGTTCTGAGGGATTGGCCTGGCAAAATTGTCCTCCAGCAATGACCAGTACATTGTCCTGCAAAGCCGGGCATTCTCCTTTGCCTCCCTCTGCCCCCCACCCCGTGCCTTGTGAACGAACAAGTCCATGGTGAAGGGGCCCCTGTGCAGACTATGCTGCACATTGCCCAGAGACTGGCATGTCTCTGCACCAGCAGGAGACCAGCTATCCAGCACAGACCGTCGCTTCCCTGTCAACCAAGTCTGGAAAAGGGCTATGTCACTATTCTGTAGGGACCCTACCTGCCCTGGCTCGGTGCCATGGTGGCAGCTGGCGGGACTGAATGACCGGGATTACAGTATTTGCGGGGGTACTGTGATCAGTGGGAATTGATGTAATTGCAAGTTCCTGGGACTAAGATATTGAACACAACCGTGTACAACAACTATAAACAAGATATTGCCAGTTTTGGGCAACGTGCCAGCCAGTATCGCAAGGAGCCCTTTCACCAGGACTTGGTTCACAAGGTACGGGTGGGGGGCAGAGGGAGGCAAAGGAGAATGCCCGGCTTTGCAGGACAATGTACTGTCATTGCCGGAGGACAATTTGCCAGGCCAATCACTCAGGATGTATGAGTGCTCCAAGAGCGCCAGTGGTATCCCAGGGCCAGGGGAGGCCGCTGGGTACCAGGGCCCTGAGCAGGGGAGGTGTGACGATGCGAGGTTTGGCCCGGATAACAGGGTTACCCCCCAATTTGCCCCCTCTACCTAGCCAGGGAGACAAGGGGTTTAACTGGCCAAGGTCCAGAATGTGATTTTAACCCTTGTTTATAACATGAAATGCTTATTCCCGTGTAAATGTATTGTTGCTGGAATCAGTTCGGATTAACCCACCCACTGGGACTTAAGGGGTTAATCTATATGCAGTGCTTAAAAACAGTTACCTGAAAACGGGTAATTTGGGAACGGAGGCGCCGCACCGCTGATTTTTGGGGTGCCGCCTCAGCGTAAAACCCCAAGGACACCTCTATTAAAATATAACTTGTCATAAGAGGGAATATATTTTGATAAAGTGCCTTTTTGCAGTTTTGAAATGCATACCAGAACCAACTGTTGCCTCTGCCTGCGCTTGTATGCAAGCTTCCTCGCGGAAGCGCATATCAAAAGGGGAGGTGTGAATGGGCCAGCTGGATGCTAGAATTTAGCCCTGCTTCAAAGGGTATTATTATGCGAGACCCAGGAAAGCACGCAAAAGGTTTTATTGATGGGGCCAGGGGGGCTACCCCAAGCAGGATATTGAATGGAATGGGATGTCCTTATTAATATAAGAATAATTAGGAGATGTCCTTGGCTGAAAATATAAGAATTACATATTTGTATTGTGGGATTTAGCAATCTTTTGGAGTGTAAACACCTGTATATGTAAACCGTAAGAAATGCCAGATATTAATATCTCTTAATTTTAGATTACACTGTAATGTTTGGTCTCTTGCGAGTCAGGTGTGACGGAATGTATTAATATATCTCACCTGCCTTATGTATTATGAACTCAAGTTAGGGAGTGATTTGCAGTAAATATGAAATTTTGGTTGAGTTCTGAAAGACTGCAACCCTCCCCCTTGTTATGATAATGGCAGGGACGAGGAGTTTTTGTAAAGTGGTAACTCCACACTACACACCAAGGTTTCCTGCAGGAGTGAACATGACAAAAGTCTCCCGCTTCAAAGGGTTTATTGATGGGGGGGGCTACCCAAGCTGGAAGTCCAAATCAGCTTCAAAAGCTTCAAAGGGACTTTTGCTAGCCGTCGCGGCACCTAGGGTTAAAGAGATGAGTTTGGCATAGTATATATAAGTCAAGCCACCCTTACCCATTGTCTTCATGCAAATGTTCTCATGATTTCATGTCTGCATGTCTAGGCTGTGTCTTATGCAAGGTCTGGGATGATGCAGGTTTTGCTGTATGACTGCTGTGCTGTGATGTCAACTGATATAGGGAGAAGGGGCACCAGTCTGTATCCTGATGGCCTTCTGTCCTAATCTTTAAGTAAGTGTCTATATTTTGCCTGTTATTTGACATTTTGTGGTTCACCTATCCTAAGGAATAAATACAATTTGTTATATCTAAGTCTCGTCCCACGTTCAAACCCAGGGTATTATATATATTTATTATAGTTTTAGTTGTAAATTACAGCCTGTCACAAACGACCTCCCACCGTGACAGGGAGGTTTACATGGTGATAGATATAATGGGAGTATCACATTCTTGCGTTCTCTGTTCCCAGCTGCACCTTGGCGGAGAGTCAGTAGTGAGGTTGGGGGAGGGAGTTACATGGTGCACAGATTCTAAATGAGATGTATCACATCTGCGTCTCTCCCGCTTGCACCTTGGGGAAAAGAGTCAGTCGAGATCAGTGGAAGGAGTTGGGGGGAGTTACATGGTGCACAGATTATTAATGAGATGTATCCACCTTCATGCGTCTCTGTCCCAGATGCCCATTGGGGAGTGTTAGTAGGAGGCGTTCGGGGGTAGTTACTATGGGGCCACAGTATAATAGAGGTATTCACAGTTGCGTCTCGCCCAGCTGCACCTTGGGGAGAGTCAGTCAGGAGTGTTGGGGAGTGTACATGGGGCAACAGATTATAATGAGATGTATCACAGCAGTCTGCGTCTCCTGCCCAAGCTGGAACACTTGGGGAGGTCAGTAGGAGAGCTGGGGGAGTAGAGTGGAGTTACATGGGGCACGATATAATGAGATGTATCACAGTCGAGGATCTCTGCCCAAGCTTGCACTTGGGGAGAGTCCAGTAGGAGTAGTTGGAGGGAGTAGGAGTTACATGGTGCACAAATTATAATGGGATGTATCACTTCTGCGTCTCTGTCCCAGCTTGCACTTGGGGAGAGTCAGTAGGGGGTAGTTGGGGGAAGAGTTACATGGTGCACAAGATTATAATGAGATTGTATCACAGTTTCTGCGTCTCTCCCAGCTTGCACCTTGGGGGAGTCAGTAGAGGAGTTGGGGGGAGTTGCATGGGGCAGATTAAATGAGATGAATCACTTATGGCGGTCTCCACAGCTTGACACCTTGGGAGAGGTCAGTAGGAGGAGTGGGGGGGAGTTACATGGCTGCACAAATTATAATGGGGCGATGGTATCACATTCTGCGCTCTCGTCCCAGCTGGCACCTGGGGGAGGAGAGTCAGTAAGAGTCAGTAAAGGATGGGGGGGAAGTACATGTGCACAGATTATAATGAGATGTTCACATTGATCGTCTCTCCCAGTTGCACTTGGGGAGAGTCTCATAGGAGGGAGTTGGGGTGGGAGTCTAATGGGTGCAAAGATATAATGAGATGTATAACATTCTGCGTCTCTGTCCAGACATGCACCTGGGGAGTAGACAGGTAGTAGGAGAGTGGTGAGTGGGAGTTACAAATGGGGCACAGATTAATGAGATGTATCACAGTCTGACGTCTCTGCCCCCAGCTTGCCTCACATGGGGAGCAGTGAGGTAGGAGGAGTTGGGGGAGTTACATGGGGCACACGATTATAATGAGATGTATCACAGTCGCGTCTCTGCCCACGACTTGCACCTTGGGAGAGTCAGTAGGAGGAGTTGGGGGAGTTACATGGGGAACAGTTATAATGAGAGTATCACAGTCTGCGTCTCTGCCCCAGGCTTGGCACCTTGGCGGAGAAGGTCAGTAGGAGGAGTTGGGGGGAGTTACATGGTTGCCAAAATTATAATGCGGATTTGTATCACAGTCTGCAATGTCTGTCCAGTTGCACTTGGGGGAGAGTCAGTAAGGAGGAGTTGGGGGAGTACATGGTGCCAGATTCTAATGAGAGTGGATACAAATCGTGCGTCTTGCCCCAGCTTGCACCTTGGAGAGAAGTCAGTAGGAGGCAGTTGGGGGGGTTAATGGTCGCACAGATACTATTATGAGATGTCTATCACATCTGATCTCTGTCCAGTTGCACCTTGTGGGAGGTAAGTAGGAGGAGTTGGGGGAGTGATACATGGGAGCACAGATTATAATGAGATTATCACATTCTGTGTCTCTGTTCCCAGCTTTGCACTTGGGGAGATCCGAGTAGGAGGTGTTGGGGGAGTCGTACATGGTGCAAGATTATAATGAGATGTTCACATTCTGCGTCTCTGCCCCAGCTTGCACCTTGGGGAGATCGAGTAGGAGAGTTGGGGGGAGTAATTACATGGGCGCCAAGACTAATGAGAGATACACATTCTTGTGTCTGGTCCCGCTGCACTTGGTCAGTGGAGTCTAGAGGAGTTGGGTGAGGAGTGTAACGTGGTGCACAGATATATGAGATGTATCAAAATTCTGCGTCTTGTCCCAGCTTGCCACACTTGGGGACAGAGTCCAGTAGCAGGAGTTGGGGGAGAGTTAAATGGTGCACAGCTTATAATGAGATGTATCCATTCTGCGTCTCTGCCCCAGCTTGCACCTGGGAGAGAGGCAAGTAGGAGGGGAGTTGGGGAGGAGTTACATGGTGCACAGATTATAATCTGAGATGTATCACATTCGTGTCTCTGTCAGCGCACCGTGGAGAGTAACGTCAGTAGAGAGAGTTGGGGGTTACATGGTGCATAGATTAATAATGAGATGTATCAATTTGCTTTCTGCCCCAGTTGCACCTTGGGGGACAGTCAAGGAGGAGTTGGGGGAGTTACAGGGTGCCACAGATTATAATGAGATGTATCACTTCTGGTCTTGCCCAGCTTGCACTGGGGGGAGTCAGTAGCAGGAGTTGGGGGGAGTGTAGTTACAGGTTGCACAGATTTAATGAGATGTATCACATTCTAGCGTTCTCTGTCCAAGCTTGAACCTTGGGGAGAGTCAAGTAGGAGGAGTTGGGGGGGCAGGGGTACAGATATTAATGAGATGTATCAAATTTGCAATACTGCCCCAGCTTGCACCTTGGGGAGAGTCAGTGAGGAGTTGGGCGGGAGAGTACATGGTGCACGGATTATAATGAGATGATCACACTTCGGTCTCTGTCCAAGCATGCACCTTGGGGGAGCAGTAGGTAGGAGTTGGGGAGTAGTTACTTGGTGCACAGTTATAATGAGAGCGTTATTGTGAAAGTCAATGGGCGTTAACGCTGGAGCGGGACGTTACCCCACCAAGGACTTTGTGATTGCTCACCAGTGAGGGCATTATATAATAGATAGATACCTCTATAGAGATAGAGCCACGCACTACGCAGAGTTAATTACAAGCTTGTCACGGTAGCTTATGACAGGCTGTAATTTACACCAAAAATATATATAAATATATATATACCTGGGTTTGAACTGGGACGAGACTTAGATATGATAAAATATAATTTATTCCTTGATAAAGGTGAACACAACAGATTATACAAATAACAGCAAAATATAGACACTTACTTAAAGATTATGACAAGAAAGCCATCAGGATTACAGTCTGGGCCATTTCTTCCATAGTTCAGCTGACATCACAGCAAGACAGGCAGGTCATACAGCAATACCTGCATCATCCCAAGACCTTGCATAAAGACACAGGCCTGATGACATGCAGACATGAAGATCATGAAGAACATTTGCATGATGAACAATGGGTAAAGGGTGGCTTTGACTTATATACTATGTCAAACTCATCTCTTTAACCCTAGGTGCCACGACGGCTAGCAAAAGTCCCTTTGAAGCTTTTGAAGCTGATTTTGGACTTCCAGCTTGGGGTAGCCCCCCCATCAATAAACCCTTTGAAGCAGGGAGGACATTTGTCATGTTCCCTCCTGCAGGAAACCTTGGTGTGTAAGTGTGAGTTACCACGTTTACAAAAACATCCTCGTCCCTGCTCATTATCATAACAGGGGGGGGGGGGTTGCAGTCTTTCAGAACTCAACCAAAATTTCATATTTACTGCAAATCACTCCCTAACTTGAGTTCAGTAATACATACAGACAGGTGAGATATATTAATACATTCCGTCACCCCTGACGCTCGCAGAGAGACCAAACATTACAGTGTAATATGAAAATTAATAGAGATATTAATATCTGGCATTTCGTAGCGGTTACATATACAGTGTTTAGGCTCCCAAAGATATGCTAAATCCCACGAATACAAATATGTAATTCTTAACTTGTTCAGCCAAGGACATCTCATATTATTCTTATATTTAATAAGGTCACCCATTCAGATATCCTGCTTGGGGTAGCACCACCCTGGCCCCATCAATAAAACCTTTTGAAGCAGGCTTTTGTCTTCCATTGTAAGTGTGAATTGGTACACTTAACTATTCCTTGTGCCTGCCTCCCGCATAAACAATTAGGGCAGTTACCTTTTGCTGCTTCCTGGGTCTCGCATAACAATACCCCTTTGAAGCAGGGCTAAATTCTAGCATCCAGCTGGCCCATTCACACCTCCCTTTTGACATGCAATTCCAGAGAGGAAGCTTGCATATCAAACGTGAATAGACTCATATGAGTTACAGCATTGGGTTCTGGACATTTTAAAAACTGCAAAAAGTCACTTTATCAAAAATATATGTCCCTCTTATGACAAAGTTATATTTTAGGTTTCGTCACAAGCAACAGCCAAATTATACTCGAGTGCCTTGTACTTGGATCGCACGTGTGAAAAAGAGTGCGCCTTTGGTTTATTCACAATGTAAGCGGCATGTGTTGTGACGGGCTATCGCAGCACACTTGTTTCGGTCAGTGCACTGTGATACTCATGTTGTCTTTACATGGTTCCAATGCCTATAAGGGTGCGAAGACCGGACCATGCGGATAGTTCTGGAACGATAATTTTCAAGAGTATAGCGATCTTGTTTCAAGACATGCTTTGCGAATTACATTCTGGATTTTTTCCTGATTCCCTATTAAAGATTGTGTAATAAAAGGTAAAAAGTATGTGTTGTTAATGTTTCTTTTTTTGAAGTGCTCAATAAACTTGTTCTATCGTGGTGGTGGTACTAGAATTTAGTCTCGTGGGGTTTTAACGCTGAGGCGGCACCCCCCAAAAATCAGGGTGCTGGCGCCCTCCTTCCCAATTACCCGTTTTCAGGTAACTGTTTATTCAGCACTGCATATAAGATTAACCCCTTAAGTCCCAGTGGCTGGGTTATGCAGATACTGATCCAGCAACAATACTTTTACACAGGGAATAGAGCATTTTCATGTTAAAACAGGGTTAAAATCACATTTCTGGACCTTGGCCCAGTTAACCCCTTGTCTCCCTGGCTAGTAGGAGGGGGCCAATTGGGGGTAACCCTGTTAATCCCGGGCCAAACCCTCCATCGTCACACCTCCCCTGCCAGGGGCCCTGGTACCCCACGGCCTGGCTACCCCCTGTCCCTGGGTACCACTGGCGCCTCTTGGAGCACTCAATACATCCTGAGGATTGGCCTGGCAAATTGTCCTCCGGCAATGACCAGTACATTTCCTGCAAAGCCGGGCATTCTCCTTTGCCTCCCTCTGCCCCCCCCAGTCCCCCCACCAGACCGTTCCTTACCATAAGGGTTCCCAAAAAGCTGGGGCACACATTGAACTTCGACCACCCAACGCCCTCCTGTGTGTGAGTTTTTTTATGTGGCTCCTGTTGCAGACTAGGCTGCACGTTGCCCAGAACTGCATATCTTGTGTATATGTTGTACCTTGTGTCATATCTAGTCCCAGGACTTGCAATTACCATCAGTTCCCACTGGATCCATACCCCGCAGAATACTGTAATCCCGGTCCATTCAGTCCCGCCAGCTGCCACCAGTTAATTACAAGCTTGTCACGGTAGCTTGTGACAGGCTGTAATTTACACCAAAACTTATATAAAATATATATAACCTGGGTTTGAAGGGACGAGACTTAGATATAACAATTGTATTTATTCGTTAGATAGGTGAACACACAAAAAATGTACAAATAACAGCAAAATATAGACACTTACTTAAAGATTAGGACAGAAGGCCATCAGGATACAGACTGGGCCACTTCTCCCCATATATCAGTTGACATCACAGCAAGACAGGCAGGTCATACAGCAAAACCTGCATCATCCCAAGACCTTGCATAAAGACACGGCCTGATGACATCAGACATGAGATCAGAAGAACATTTGCATGAAGAACAATGGGTAAAGGGTGGCTTTGACTATATACTATGCCAAACTCATCTCTTTACCCTAGGTGCCGCGACGGCTAGCAAAGTCCCTTTGAAGCTTTTGAAGCTGATTTTGGACTTCCAGCTTGGGTAGTAACCCCCCCCATCCCCTTTGAAGCAGGGAGACATTTGTCATGTTCACTCCTGCATGAACCTTGTGGTAAGTGTGAGTTACCACGTTTACAAAAACATCCTCGTCCCTGCTCATTAATCATAACAGGGGAGGGGTTGCAGTCTTTCAGAACTCAACCAAATTTCATATTTAACTTGCAAATCATCCCCTAACTTGAGTTCAGTAATACATACAGGCAGGTGAGATATATTAATACATTCCGTCACACCTGACTCTCGCAGAGAGACCAAACATTACAGTTGTATCTGAAAATTAAAGATATATTAATATCTGCATTTCTTAGCGGTTACCTATAACAGTGTTTACACTCCAAAAGATATGCTAAATCCCACGAATACAAATATGTAATTCTTATAATTTTCAGCCAAGGACATCTCCTAATATTCTTATATTTAATAAGGACACCCATTCAGATATCCTGCTTGGGGTGCCCCACCCTGGCCCCATCAATAAAACCTTTTGGCTGCTTCCTGGGTCTCGCATAATATACCACTTTGAAGCAGGGCTAAATTCTAGCATCCAGCTGGCCCATTCACACCTCCCTTTTGATATGCGCTTCCAGAGAGGAAGCTTGCATTACAACGGGCAGGCAGAGGCAACAGTTGGTTCTGGTATGCATTTCAAAACTGCAAAAAGGCACTTTATCAAAAATATATGTTCCCTCTTATGACAAAGTTTATTTTTAATAGGGTGTCCTTGGGGTTTTAACGCTGAGGCGGCACCCCAAAAAATCAGGTGCTGGCGCCCTCCGTTCCCAAATTAAACCCGTTTTTCATGTAACTGTTTTATTCAGCACTGCATATAAGATTAACCCCTTAATCCCAGTGGGTGGGTTATGCAGATACGATCCAGCAACAATACATCACAGGGAATAGCATTTTCATGTTATAACAAGGGTTAAATCACATTTCTGACCTTGGCCCAGTTTAACCCTTGTCTCCCTGGCGAGTTAGAGGGGGCCCAATTGGGGGGTAACCCTGTTAATCCCGGCCAAACCCTCCACGATCGTCACACCCTCCCCCCAACCCTCCTACTCCTACTGACTTCTCCCCAAGGTGCAAGCTGTGACAAGCTCTCTCCCCCTCCTCTGTGGCAACGTGGCACAGATCTTGAGCCGCTGCCCGATCCGTGTCAGTTGGCGTATGGCCGACCGCGAGCCTCATCAACGCTTTGTCTCTCTACTCTTGAGGCTCATGAGTGCAGAATTTTGACCCGACTCAGAGACGGACCAACTTCCACCGTCGAACGGGAATTGGTAGGAGTGGAAGTGGGGGGTTTGTTGCAAACAGATGCCCTGGCAGCCAGGCGCAGAAGTTATAGGCCAAAACTTGCACACCGCCCAAGCCACCGCGTTGAGCATGTGTGCCCCCCACCCCACCCTACCCTTAGGTCCCCCACCCCCACCCTACACTCAGCCCCCCCAAACTACTTGTCTTCGAGTCGTGCCCCCCCTTTCCTAGCTCTCATTGTGCCCGCTCCCTTCCATCGAAGTTGCGTGGTCCATTCCCTTGCCCCACCACTCTCATGTCCCCCACCCCCACCCTATAAATTATCTTGGTTCAAAGCTTTCTTTTTTGCTTCCTGTATTAGTATTGGATCATACTTTTTTCTTTGAATCTTTCTTCCAAGATTTGTGCCTGGTCTTGAAAGGTGGCAACCTCTGTACAGTTTCGTCTTATCCTTTGAAACTGTCCAAAGGGGACACGACTCAGCCAATTTTTATGGTGGCACCTTGAATCAAGAATATAGCTGTTACAGTCTATATTCTTGAAATGGGTTTTTGTTTTAATATTCAAATCTTCTACATATACCAGTAGATCTAAAAAAGGAATAGCCAATGGGCTATGTGAATACTAAATTATAATTATTCACGTTAAGATGAGCTAAGAATTCAAATAAAAGAGATTCTGCTCCATCCCATATAAAAATAATATCATCTATGTAGCGCCGCCATAGAACAAGGTTTGCGCCAAATTATTATATTTAGTATTATTAGTAGGATAAATATAACACTAATATAGATACATCACCTTCCCCACCTGTATTAAACACTATTTTTTCAAGACGTAAAAATAGGACACTAAATCTTGATAACATATTTGACAATAAAGATGAAGAATATCTAGAAGATAAAGAAGATTTACATTCATTGTTTAGTCAATTAGAAAAATATCTAATTACTAATAAAAAAAAGGCTATGGGATAAGGTAACTTTGGAAAGTTATTTACTATATAAGCGTGCCCCTAGAGGGTTAAGAGTTGTAAAACAGCCAACTTCAAATATTGATGATCCAGTTTTTATGACAGCTTGGAATAAGATTACTGACACATGTGAGTCAGATCTAATGAAATTGTTAATTGCTCAGCATAAAGCAAAGCTGTCACAGCTGGATAAACTAATTAGAGAATTAGAAATAAAATTGGCCACTTTTGAATCCTCTACCGAATATGATAAACTGGATAGCGAATTACAAGAAAAAATAGATTTACTGGAAAGTAATCTTATCTCTGTGAAAAAAATCAAAATTTCATAGAGATAAGAAAGACTATGCCAAAGGTAAAATAAAAACTTGGGCCAAACATGAGGCAAAACAAGGGGCTCCTACACAACAACAAAAGCCCCAGCAAAAACAAGGGACCATTCTAAAGAATGGGTTAAAATCCCACAAAATAAAAAAGGCCCTAATGTAACTTATAAAAAAAGTGAACATTTACCGCCTAGATATTATAAAAGAGAAAGTCCAATACATTATAGAGAGTACAGGAAAAACGGCGGTGCATCTGCTGCTGCTGCTGAAGATTTGAAACCACAAACTGCAAACCACAAAATATCCTAGGTGCAAAAATTTATTTAGGGCATAGTAACAGCCAAAAGAACACTCTGACGCGTTTCACGTGGTATCCCACGCTTTATCAAAGAGTAAAATCACTTACAACGATCACATACTTAAATACCCACAATTCCCTCTCCTCTCCTATGACGCTACGTAATTTGGGCCAATCGGAAGCGTGGGAGGCGTCACTCCCCTCTAGCTGGTGTAAGGCACATAAGCCTGAAACAAACCCAGCTGTGCTTCACTATGTAATTGCATGGGAGGTGAATGTATCCTCCCCTTGATGACGCGACGGCCCGCCTGGCCAATCATAGGCCTTTACGAACGGGACGTCCTAAATGTAAACAAAGATTTACTGACAGCTTTATCCAAGAAAAAGGAAATGGTGGGTATACTACTAAAAACATATAACATTTAGGATCATCGCTCAAGACATATTAAATCACTATGTCTAGCACTGTTCAACACTGCAATATATAAAGGAACAATGACCCATATAAGGAAGTAAGACAATTAAAAAACCACTATCAACACTATAGTGGAGCAATGTACTGTATAAAAACACACAAATTGCTGTATATTACCCTCACAATACACAAAGAAAATATATACAGTTAGAACCTATGTATGGTATTTGCCACATATGCATGATATCTAAATCATGCTGAATCTTTCTAATTAAACATAATGATATTCAAAAGGACATTGTAGTCCAACAGAATAGGGTCCTATGGACTATATGGTTGCAAAAAGATCAAAGTGATTATACCATCAAACATGGATATACAGTATAGCCAATGTAATAGACAGCACTCACACAAAGTAGATAAACACAAAGCGGGGTGCCACGGACTAGAGAGGGCCCAATCCCTCTCAAACACAATAAAGTACTGAAGAAAATCCAGCACACCCTAATAATAGATACAAAGTCACTGGTATATAACCAATTTGAAAATTTAATCAGTGCACAAATAAGTCAAACAACTGACTACGCCACACTAGGCAAACAGACAACATATAAGTAGGGCCATATATAGGATGTACAGGAGGATAAGGGATAAAGGAAAAGTAGGATGGGGCAACAAAGGGAAAGTGAGGTGAATGGTGGAAGGGGAACAAAGGAAACAAAAAAAGTGGGTCACAACGGGGGAATATAGGGGGGCAATGTTTCGGGACTTGTCCCTTCGTCAGGCCCGTTCCCCTCAGTCCCAAGGGGACAAGAGGGTACTTCCCTCACCCCAAACCCACAACAACAGAACTGACCCCAAGTAAAAACGATAGAAGACCCTCCACAAATTCTAAATAATATTCTGATTAGATACACATACAATATCCCTAAACTAATTGGCAAAATAAGTCCACAGTTTAACTTTCAAATAGATATATTCAGGGAAAAACTACATGCAAACAGCTACAATGTATTAGTGAACTAGCAACAACACTTTTGTATGGATATATTCAGGGACAAAAATACATGCAAACAGCTACTATGTATTAGTAAACCAGCAACAACTGAGAACATCAGAGAGCAGCAAAGAGAGGAGGCAAATCAGGAGTAATGCAAACCAGACAGTCCTTAGTTAATAGGGCACACAGACCACGAGCCAGCTCCTCACTCTAGAGGGTGTTTGCAGTGAATGTGCAGTCCATGAGGCTTCTTAAGGGAATCCTGACATCATCTGCTGTGGGCGTTGCTCCAATCAGCCTGATAGCATTCAGGTGGTAGTGTCCATAGTGCTGTCTCACTCTCTCCTTCCTCCTTGTAAATGTAAACAGATCGGGTTACCATGGTAACCACGGGACTTCAATGACGCTGTGCCTGTCCTCTGGAGCTTGAAGAAACGAATCTTTTGATATGCAGCAGTATAGGAGTCTGGCAGCATGCAGTACGATCCCAAACCATATTTAGATGTGTGGATCATTAGCTATATTAGAACCTCCACAGGATTACCCTCAAAGGGCTACCTAAAATAGGTGAAAATAAAAACATACCATATTTAAAGCAGAGTATTATTTGGTCCTCTCATATGCTAATCAATGTATGAAAAGAGCTGAACACACAAACAAATAATGTATAAAGAGGCTACTATATATATATATATATATATATACATATATATATATATATACATATACATACACACACATATATATACATATATACATATACATACATACACATACATACACATATATACACATATATACATACATATACACATACATACATACACATACACACATACACATACATATATATACATATATACACATACACACATATATATATAAATAAAGATCATTAAATCTATAAAAATATGACCTGGTGGGTAATTGGGGACCCTGAACATAGGACAAGATCATAAAGGAACTATATAGAACCAGGGTGTCAGGCCAGCGGTGGGGGACACATACCACGGGCGAAAGTTGGATCAATCCGCACAGGCGGCAGGACACAGGTACCCAACACCACAGACACATACCCCAATAAAGGGGGCACTAGAGACACTAGTAAAGGGTACCAGGCATCACAAGACCATGGGGCCAGAGAATCACTCTGTGGCAACTGTGGAAAAGACGGTAGGGGGCACTTTGGTTCAGAGGTAGCAACCCATATTCAGTTCTTTGTTCATGCCCGATGGGGTCATAGTGCCAAGGGTTCTTATCCATTTTGATTCTCTCTGTAGCAACATCTTGTGTAAATTGCCTCCACGCCGCCCCATTTTAATGCCGTCTATTACCTGGTACCGCAGTTGACTCACAGTATGCCCAGCTTGTGTGAAATGATGTGCTACCGGTGCTTCAGGGTCACATCTGCGTATGGCCGCCTTATGCTGTCCAATCCTGTCCTTCACCCTCTGGGTGGTCTCACCCACATAGCCCTTGCCGCATGGACATTTGATTAAATATATGACGTCCTTTGAGAGGCATGTATAGAAGTCTCCAATTTTATAAATTTTACCAGAGACAGGGTTTTGGAAAGTGGGACCCTCCACAATATTATTGCAATGGGTACAGCTACAGCATCTGTAGCAACCCATTTTCGGCGTGCCAAGAAACATTTGTTTAGTGGTTGTCCCCCCGAGGTCCGCCTTAACTAGGCGATCCTGAAAATTCTTTCCTCTTTTGTATGAAAATAATGGAAGTTCAGATAATGCAGGAGCCAACACTGGGTCACTGCTCAGGAGAGACCAATGTCGTTGTATGATATTTTTAATCTGACCACTATTTGTATTGAAAGTTGAAACAAATGGAATGGAGTATTTCCTTTTTTCACAAACAACCTGTCCCGTGGGTGTCCAGCTTTCAGCTTTTATACGTTGGTTGGACAATATCTTCCTAGGATAACCTCTGGAGCAAAATTTAGACTGAATCTTATCCATGCCCTCCTTTATTTTAGATGGACTGCTTATTATACGCTTTGCGCGCAAAAATTGACTATACGGCAGTGATACAATGGTTCCAGGAGGATGGAAGCTAGAGAAGTGTAGTAAGTTATTTCTGTCCGTCGGTTTGGAAAACAAATCCGACTCTAATTTCCCATCGTGTACACTAATTGTGGTGTCAAGAAAGTTAATCTGTACTGGATCATGTACACAGGTAAATCCAATGGTGGGGTGGGCCATATTAAGATCAGACACAAAATTTGATAGAGATGGCACATCACCCTGCCAGATTAAAAACACGTCATCTATGAAGCGCACCCACATACGCCNNCATAATTCACAAAGGATTGGTTGATGATATTACCATTCTCAGACTCAAATTTAGACCTGAAAATATTGGGTATGTGGGGTGCGACGTTTTGAACCATAGCTGTGCCCTGGGTCTGGATGTAGAAATAATCTTCAAAGAGAAAGTAATGTCAGGAGTATAATCTCCAACAGATCATAATGAACATGCCCTCTCGAGGAAAGAACACTTTAGCCATTTTCACAGATTCCTAACTGCCACATCCCATCTACATGAGGATGGTTTCAACTTTCAATACAAATAGTGGTAGATTAAAAAATATCATACAACGACATTGGTCTCTCCTGAGCAGTGACCAGTGTTGGCCCTGCATTATCTGAACTTCCAATTTTCATACAAAAGAGGAAAGAATTTCAGGGATCGCCTAGTTAAGGCGGACCTCGGGGGGACAACCACTAAACAAATGTTTCTTGGCACGCCGACAATGGGTTTGCTACAGATGCTGTAGCTGTACCCATTGCAATAATATTGTGGAGGGTCCCACTTTCCAAAACCCTGTCTCTGGTAAAATTTATAAAATGGAGACTTCTATACATGCCTCTCAAAGACGTCATATATTAATCAAATGTCCATGCGGCAAGGGCTATGTGGGTGAACCACCCAGAGGGTGAAGGACGGATTGGACAGCATAAGGCGGCCATACGCAGAGATGTGACCTCGAAGCACCGGTAGGCACAATTTCAAACAAGCTGGCATTATGTGAGTCAACGCTGGTACCAGGTAATAGACGGCATATTAAATGGGCGGCTGGCGTGGAGGCAATTACACAAGATGTGAGTCAGAGAGAATCAAAATGGATAAGAACCCTGGCACTATGACCCCATCGGGCATGAACAAAGAACTGAAATATGGGTTGCTACCTCTGAACCAAAGTGCCCCTACCGTCTTTTCACAGTTGCCACAGAGATGATTCTTCTGGCCCCATGGTTTGTGATGGCTGGTACCCTTTACTAGTGTCTCTAGTGCCCCCCTTTATTTGGGTTATGTGTCTGTGGTGTTGGGACCTGTGTCCTGCCGCCTGTGCGGATTGATCCAACTTTCGCCCGTGGTATGGGTCCCCCCACGCTGGCCTGACACCCTGGTTCTATATAGTTCCTTATGATCTTGTCCTATGTTCAGGGTCCCCAATTACCCACCAGGTCATATTTTTATAGATTTAATGATCTTTATTATATATATATGTGTGATGTGTATATATGTATTGTGTGTAGTGTGTATGTGTGTATGGTATGTATGTATGTGGTATGTATGTATATATGGGTATATGTGTGATGTATGTTGATGTATGTTATGTATATATGATATATTGTGTGTGTATGTATATGTATATATATCTATAATTATATATTATATATACTATATAATATATATTGTAGCCTTTTACATATTGTGTTGTGTGTCAGCTCTTTTCATACATTGATTAGCATATGAGAGGACCAAATAATACCTCTGCTTTAAATATTGGATTGTTTTATTTTCACCTATTTTAGGTAGCCCTTTGAGGGTAATCCTGTGGAGGTTCTAATATAGCTAATGATCCCACACATCTAAATATGGTTTGGGATCGTACTGCATGCTGCCAGACTCCTATACTGCTGCATATCAAAAGATTCGTTTTTCAGCTCCCAGAGGACAGGCACAGCGTCATTGAAGTCCGTGGTACCATGGTAACCCGATCTGTTTACATTTACAAGGAGGAAGGAGAGAGTGAGGACAGCACTATGGACACTACCACCTGAATGCTTCAGGTGATTGGAGCAACGCCCACAGCAATGATGATGCTCAGGATTCCCTTAAGAAGCCTCATGGACTGCACATTCACTGAAACACCCTCTAGAGTGAGGAGCTGGCTCGTGGTCTGTGTGCCCTATTAACTAAGGAATGTCTGGTTGCATTACTCCTGATTTGCCTCCTCTCTTTGTGCTCTCTGATGTTCTCAGTTGTTGCTGGTTTACTAATACATAGTAGCTGTGTGCATGATTTTTGTCCTGAATATATCCATACAAAAGTGTTGTTGCTAGTTCACTAATACATTGTAGCGTGTTGCATGTAGTTTTTCCCTGAATATATCTATTGAAAGTTAAACTGTGGACTATTTTGCCAATTAGTTTAGGGATATTGTATGTGTATCTAATCAGAATATTATTTAGAATTTGGGAGGGTCTTCTATCGTTTTTACTTGGGGTCAGTTCTGTTGTTGTGGGTTTGGGGGTGAGGGAAGTACCCTCTTGTCCCTTGGGACTGAGGGAACGGGCCGACGAAGGGACAAGTCCCGAAACGTTGCCCCCTAATTCCCCCGTTGTGACCCACTTTTTTTGTTTCCTTTGTTTTCCCCTCACACCATTCACCTCACTTCCCTTTGTTGCCCCATCCTACTTTCTTTATCCCTTATTCCCCTGTACATCCTAATATGGCCCTACTTATATGTGTCTGTTGCCTAGTGTGGCGTAGTCAGTGTTTGACTTATTTGTGCACTGATTTAAATTTCAAATTGGTTATATACCAGTGACTTTGTATCTATTATTAGGGGTGTGCTGGATTTTCTCAGTACTTATGGTGTGTTGAGAGGGATTGGGCCCTCTCTAGTCGTGGCACACCGCCCCTTTGTGTTTATCTACTTTGTGTGAGTGCTGTCTATTACATTGGCTATAAGTATACACAACGGACACAGAGAAGCCCATGCTACATCCAACATGACAAAATACACAGTAAAATACTAATATCTCTTGAAAAAGGGTCTTTAGTTTAACCCTTGGCCAAAGCATTGTAAGTTGCGAGCCATGACCAAGGCAGACCCTGTTAGCAAGGACGGGGGACATCAGATTGCACCAGTCGGGAGAAGCCCCAACAATGTCCGGCAAGAGGGCATCTGTGACCAGTGACCATCGGAGCCACCAAGCAGCTGGCTTGCTGGACTCGGTTCCACTGTTACCCTGGTTGGACTGATATCGTTCCAGCCAGGGGATTTGCTCCTGGCAAGGGAGATGTAAGTGATCATGCCAAGACAGAGGGACAACGGTCCTCCAGGTCTCCGGGTCTTCTTGATGGGTGGGGGGGTGACAGACGTGGATGAGGTCTTTTTGAGGGCTGCCAGATTTTCCGGGTTAGGATGCTGAGGGCCCTCCTTGGGAAATGACTGGGGAATGTAACATGCATTTTGCGGCAGAGGCTGCGGCTACTGTTGCAGGATTCCCTGGAGTCCAGTCTTCAGAATTGCACCTGAAGGTTCCACTGTCCCTTGCAATTGGGGACCAACAGTTCCAGGGGGTTTGTGAGGGAGACAGGCAGATAAGCCAGGACTGTGTCACGACAGTGCATGATTTTTACTCACTTTTACATGTTACTGTTTCCCTGGATTTAGAGACTTGGAGGGGTGGCAGAAAAAAGGGCACAAGGTTAGGGTTGCGGTGAGAGTCTATAACCAGCTTGGGAGCGAATGAGGCCCTGGGCATCGTGGTCTAATTCAAGGGGGTCAGAAAGGTTCTATGGCCACTTGGGCTCTTAATAGAGAGCACGACGGTATGGTCTAGATATGATCTGGACTGGTAAAAGAGAGGTTGGTGGTACCGAAGGAGTATGAGGTACCAGTTGATACAGGTTAGAGCCAATCAATTCCAAATAGTGGGATAAGGGGGTCACTCGGCACGAGAGCCTGGCTTACTAATGGCCGGGGGGGGCATCAGGCGATTTCTACTGTCCGTGATGCTTTCCAGTGAGTAGGTAAGGCGGGTTGAGGTGGTGTGGTGAGGGCCCCCTGAACTCATTACCGGTTAATGGGGGAAATCTTCCGAGTTGTTAGCTAGGATATAGTGGTGTCTATCATGATCACCAAGTTGGTCGGGAAAGCATTACCATTCTACGGCCGTGGGGATTTTTGCCACCGGTATCTGAGCTTGAGCGTCTTGCCGCCATTCGAGATAGGGCAGTGGAGAAAAGCATTTGTGAGTGATTTTTTACTAGAGTGGTTCCCTAGTTGGATTTCAACCGATTCAAGGGCTAACAATTCATGAGTTAAATGTTAGTGTCTCAGGATGCGTGGGGGGTGAAGCACCAGTGAACAACGCTCTTACCAACCCAGACAACGGGTTATGTGAAGGTTTAATGGTATAGTCTGAGCAGAGGCTGGAGCTTTTAAAGAAGCTAAGGAAGGACTTGGAGATTTTTGTAGGAATCGTGATTTCTCAGCGCAGTCCGCGCAACAACAGGGAGACTCAGCGCGCGCAGCGCAACCTCCGCTACCTGCCTCCACAGGCCGTCAGCCTCCGTCGCCACAAGGCCACTCCACTTTTTGGGGCCCCACCACTCCCCTCCATATCAAGTGGCAGCACGGGTCCTAGTCCCACACAACACACGTGTGTCATCCTGCCAAAACTCTGGACGCATGCCACACGCAGCTTACAGAGTGCACAGCCCAGCATTTCACTCTTCTACCTCCACTCCGTGTTATGAAGCTCCGCCCCTTACAACCGCACGGGTTTTTGTATACAGGAGTGCTACCAGTGCTCACATGGGCTGTTGTACAGCCACACCTATTCCCAGAGAGCCCCTGCAGTCCTCGACCCGCCTCCATCCCTGATTGTCAGCCCCCAGCGTTATCTATGCATCTCGAGCCCTCACTCATCGCCGACATAGGTTCTCTGTATGGAGTGTTGGTTGGACTCTCGGGTTACTAACAGGTTTGAACAGGGCTCGTACGACTACCCACCTTGGCTCTCAACTTCGGACTCCCCTTGGACTACGTTTTTCTCTGGCTATCCCATGATACGGCTGGAATTCAAACCTTCCTCATCTCTCCGCTCTGACCTGGCAAGGAAATCACTATTCTAACTCCTGTACCCGTGTACCGGAAGTATTGTTACGATTAACTATATCTGGCTGGCAATGCGTTACACCCACCACTTCGGACTCGCTACTTTTGCTGCGGGGGTGGATGGCACAACCTACCACCATTAAGGCCATATCAGCGTTTTCTTGGATTTCGAATTATTAAGTCGATTCATCCAACAAATGTTCTTCAGCTAGTAGCTAACTTTGACCCATTCACAGCCAGAAAGGAGCTGATACAGCTCTCCTGGCTGCAGCGACATTTCAATATTTTGCTCTTCTCAAAAAAGCATTTGTATCCCCGCCCGGGTTCTCATTCATCGGATCCCAAAATTCCGTTTACTCTCGAAGTTATGCTCCGATGTCAGGGGTAGGCATTGGTTCCTCCCAAAGAAGAAGAATTTTTGTTCACAGGATGACTCCTTGGCCTTCTTTTGAAAAAAAAAAATTATTCAGCTGAATGCAACTACGATATTGGGGAACCGGGAACTTTTGGCATTTTAAATAGTACTCGAAGAATGGAGACACCTCCTGGAGGGTACCGACGATTCCATTAGATCCTCATGGATTACAAGAACTTGCACTTTACATGAAAGAGCACATCGCTTCGGAGCCCGTCAAGACTTAGTGGACCATATTCTTCTCTAGATTTAATTCATAATTTCCTATCTTACTGGATCAAAAATATCAAGCTGAGCATTATCCGCCCATTCTCTCATGGACGATTAATTTGAAGATCCCGAAGACAAAGAAACCCATTCGTTCCTCCCAAATGTATCTCTCGGCCTCTTACATTTTGGGCTCTAACAAAGAAATTGTTCGCCAACAAGTCATATCCTCATACGGCATTTGCCTTTAAGGGACCAATCCAACATCAAAAAAGGTTTTGAATGGGAGTCATTTGTTCCAGATTCTGCAGGCCATACTAGCATCAAGAGGACACTGGACCTTATTTCTAGACTTTTTTTGGCCAGAGATGCAAAGGATGTTAAAAGTCGTAGCTGTGTGCCCCACTTGTGCCAGGATAGAAACACCAGAAACTCTCCTCAGCGGTCTTCTTTGCCTCTTCCTATTAACCTGGACGGCCTGTGGAACCACATTGTCCTGGATTGCATTGTTGAGTACTATTCCAAGGGTTATGGACACAATTCTTGTGGGTGTGGACCATCAATTCATACCTTCAATTGGTTTACTAAACTCCCACACGCTTTTACGATGTTTCTCCATAAGGAGAGTTTTTGCTTACACAGCGTACCACAGAGATGATGTCTCTCGACAGAGGCTCTCAGTGGTTAAGTGCCCATACTAACACCGGTATATTGGCCACTAACAATATCCTGGCCCACCCAAACCCGGCTGATGTTCATCCTATAAGGCTTTCCAAAATCGGACTTTTTTAGACAATGGGGGCACCATCTTAGCAGGGGGCATTTGAAGTTCCAGAGATTAGAAAAATCCCTCAACTCATTAGCCATAACATATGGCGCATGTTAATGGATTCATGATGCCGGACCAAGAGAAAGGGTTCCATGCCTTTGCAATTTTAAACACCATGTGAAATACCAGTATTATTTAAAGTATTTACTGATGGTACCAAATATTAAAATGCAATACTGTATTTCAGGTACACGGTGAACTGACCCTCAATCCAACAAATTAGAGATGCTAGCTCATTCCCTAGCGCAAGTTATCCACTTAATTGAATGGGCTCGTGTGATGTGGTTTGGTTTGCCTTAATAATGGTCTGGGAGTTAACAGCCACTAGCATACAAGTGTATCCATCGTGGCTTTTTATCGGCAACACACAGAACACACCAACAATCAGCCTTAAGTGGATAACAAGACGCTGGATACATTTGACAAGATGGCACTGTAATCAAGCTAGACCGCCAAACCCAGTTCTCCAATGGACATGTGGTTTAGAGTCTACAGCTTAGGAAGTGATAGTACCCATCTTCAAAGCAGCCATTATTCAAGGCACGCTTCTTCACGTAGCACTGGTCGTGCTACGAAGCTTCCCTTTTGTCAAAATACCAGGTTAGCCTTTGCTATTCATCATTGACTGCAGGCTAGATTCAGGCGTGCCGAAACTGGGGCAAATTAAAGGTAGTCCAGAGAAAAACTGTTTATGATGGGACATTGGGGCTTCTCTGTGTTTGGTTGGTATACATTTGCTACGCCAATAGATCTGCCTTTTTGAAACTACATATTTGGGGGTCACGGGGTCCCTTAAAGAGAGCTGGGAAGTAGTTTGGTGTTTTTGTCAATTAATTTTCAGCGTTCAGCTGTTGGAGCTAGTGGCTCCCTCTCCCAGGTTTTTAAGCCGCCCTCCCCATTCCCCCAGGAGTATAGTTAGGTCCTTTCATCTACGTGGAACAGATCCAATGGTGGGACTTTACTCCCTCCGAATAGAGGAAATTGGGAATTTTAATCTATATAGCGGATATATTAGTATTTTACTCGGTAGTTGTTAGGACTTGCGAAACAGTTGGTCTGCTCTTGTCGTGGTCGCAAACGTTACCAACGGCTTTGGCCACAGGGTTAACAAAAAAATGACACCTGTTTTTAAGAGAAATATAATAAGTATTTTACTGTGTATTTTTTCATATTGTTGCAGGCTTGGCTGCTCTGTCATTTGTTTTAGTCCAATGTATTACTAGCATTTTGAACCCATACATTACCAACCCACCTACATTTTTTTTTGTTTACTTTCTTTGATTGGTTTGGCATACAACCATTTAAAAATATAAAAGACCTTCTTAGGTAGACAAAAACTGTTCTCGGAATACAACAAAGAACAAATAGACCAATTGATGGGGAGACAACAAGCAACCAAACAACAAGCCAGGATACAAAGGAGAGTGGGGGAGGGAAAAGAATGGGGGGGGGGGGGGTCAGGCGAAGAGGTCGATCGTCCATTCTCAATCCGATCCACCAGGCTGTTTGCCACTATGAGTTGCGGCGCGCATGTATCCACGTGAGAGGTATTGCTCCGTTTACCGGACCTACAAGGGGGAGCCCCACATCTAGTCAGCCCATTCATCCTAAATACAACCCAGCCTTGCCTGCAAAGGAGAACTCACTGAATCAATCACAGCCAAATTGGGCATTCATTCACCCCCTGAATTAATCGTCTGGGCCAGGGGTGGGGGCCCCATGGCAGCCAGACCTTTTGGAATTAACGAACGTGTCATTAACTAAACTCGTAACTGTTCCATCTGGCTACAAACCAAATTTGTTTATGATTCTTTGCTATGATGGAATTGAGTTTCTGGTTCATAAGCTGCGGTCGAGCACCACATAGCGTTGCAAAGTGTGCTAATAATTTGTTCCCCGTGGTGATACTTCTTTTGGGTTTGCTTACGCAGGAACAGCACGGGTCAAGCTGAATTGGGGAAGCCACAAAATCCTCTGTACCCAATCCTCTGATCTGGATCCAAAACAGGTACAATTTTTCAGGCAAGACCACCCAGTGTGCACCAGGATTCCTGTTCCGCACTGCCGAGGGCAGACAGGCGGGGAAAGAGCCTACCCTTGCGCTCTCGCATCAACCTACTATTCCCGTCTCGTCCCCGTTTATCTTTCTCTTCTGATACAAATATAGGCCAATCTAACAATGGGGTGAGAGATACCATCTGAACATAACCTTATAGGAGTTCTCCTTTAATGTCGGGCAGATGGAGCTATGGCTGCGGCCTTGAATATTGCTGTCCAGTACTTTCGTCATTCTGAGCGCCCTCATTGTAAATTGTTTCCCATTGGGTTCCTAAATCTGGTTTGTTTTGTGTCAATCTTTGCCGCAAACCGACCACATCTCTGTACACAGTAGAAATCAGTCCACGCGTGTCTGTACCTTCTCACGCAGACCTTCAAAATTCGTTTTAACGGTTGGTCTCACAGGGGTGTATTTATAAAGCACGAACCCCCCTGGAGGTACTATAAAGGCTATGTTGGGATGTCCGTTTCTGACTTAATAGCTGAAACGATTTTAATGGTTACTACCCTCCAGGCTTCAAATCCTTCTAATCCCTAATTTTCGCCAAAGTCTGGGTTACCGTTATAAAGGGGCCATAGTGTGGGCTTGGAAGGTTAGAGAGCGATACTTTTATCCGCATCCCAGATGAAAGCGAGTTGAGCACAGAGGTTAGAGGCTCCTTTATGTCCTTTACCCGTGTCCTCGGCCTACCAGCTTATGTCCCCAAGCTGACAGGGGGCAAACGTCTCCCTTTATAGTGCAACCCCCTCCGAAGCTCACCCATGCCATTGTGTGATTTTGGAACAATTGAACCGCTTTGAAAGGACAGAATGCTCGGGATGCCAAGACCCCCCCCTCCTTAGTTTCTGCAGCTTTGCGTTTTCCGTGGTGTTTTTACCCTCCAAATACATTTGAGATCGACTTTTGTAACCCTACTATATTGAGAGTGACCCACTGGGGTATTCGGGAAGAGTTTGAAACAGGTATAAAATCGGGGGAGGATGTTCATCCGAAACTAAAAGATCCTACTAATCCCTGAAATACCATATGCTGACTAGTTTGTAGTTCCTTCTTAGAATCTTCAATAGACTGGGGTAATTTGCTTGATATAAGGAGCCATCTTTTGTGATTATGCAACCCTATAGGATTTTAGAGATGGGATCGCCACTTCTTAAAAAACAAAGTTGAGTCAACAGCTTCTCCATCTCCAGGGTAATGTTTTTTTTTAGGCTAAGTGCCTCCGATTTTGTCTTGATGATTTGAACCAGGATCCGGCAACTCACTTTCTGAAGCTCAAAAGGTTAGGTAGTGAGGTGAGCGGCTTCTTTGAGGTGAGGTCAGAATAAAAATCGTCTGCGTACCATGCCACTTTGTGTTATTTGCAAGTGGATTTGACTCCAGCTATTGTCAGGGTTACTGCGGATTGGGCTGACTAGTGGGTTCGAGTTACATAGGCAAACAGAAAGGGTGTAACGGGGCCATCCTTGTCTGTACCCCACTGTTAATTTGAAACAGCTCTGGGGGGAAACCCCTGGTGGTGGCACCACCCTCGCTGCCGGCGCCTTGTAAAAGCGCTTTTATTGCCTTAGGATTTATACCAAACCCAACTGCCCCAAGCGTGGATCCAAGTATGGCCAGTCTTCTGTTCAAAGGCCTTAGCCGACATCTAAGCTTAAAAAAAACTAAGCTCCGGAACCGTGTTGGGTCTACCAAATCGCAATATTACAATCCGTCTAGTATTGTCGGCCGCTTGTCTGCTCTAACCCAAAGCCCAACCTGGTCGGATGGAGAGCATCAGAAGGAGCACTTAAAAAGGTTTTGGCCAGTAATTTGGAATAAATTTTGACATCTGTGTGAATCAATGATACCGCGCCTTAATTTGGCAATTGGTGGATCTTTGTCCCCTTTGGATCAAGGGGAAATCGGGACGCCGGGAGATCGGGCTCAGCGAAGGTCTCCCAGCTAGGACTTCCGTTTATATAACCGAAGCATGTGTGGGGCAAGAACTCCTATGAATTTTTATCAGTAAAGATGGAGATCCCATCCGGGCCTGGGGCTTAGAGACTTTACGGTTTTGACACTGCTTGCCAACTCTGCCCGTTGAGAAATTCGCTCTGTATGCCTCTCGCTTCTAAAGCTGGTTCAGTTGTGGCAAGGCTGCGTCTGAATAAGAATTTCGCAGTTTACGGCTTGTTTAGCATTATGGAACACCTTCTCCCCCTTGTCTAACTGCTGCATTAAAACTTTTAAATTCATCCACTATAATTTGGGGTGGGTTGCGAGGTACTTCCCCTCCGCCGTCCTAATTTGTTGTGGATATGTAATTTGGTTTCCTATTCTGAATATCCTGAGTCTGGGTGGATGGACTAAACATGTGTCCGGGTTATTAGCTTTCTCAAAGAACCTACTCTGTGTCCAACTCAAATCCTTTCGGCCGTCGACAGCTGCGACTGTTATTACCCAAACTCTGTTATTTTATATATTTTTCTCCCCCCCCCCCTTCAATGCTTTAGAATAGAAAACTCGGCACTAACCTCCAAGTAACTACACGGGCCCGTACTCATCCCAGTTACGAGCAACTCCTGCCCCCTAAACTGCTTAAATCGGGACCCCTGTCTCACAAGTCCCAGAACCCCCCATTACCAATGCGGCCACAAGCTGTTACCAACCACAAGTGGTATGATATTGGGACACTGCGCCTAGCAACTGCTCCGTGGCATTATACTCCTCCCCTGTGTCACCCCACCTGACCCACCTAGCCCCTCCACTCGCCATCCGCTGCCCCTCAAACCCTACACACCAGCGAATATAAGCCCTCCTCCCCTCCCCGCAGACGCCTGCAATCCCATGATTTCTTTGTCTCTCTGGCGGCCCCCCTAGGGACACCGCACACTGCCATTTCCCCCTCCATCCCATCGCCCCTAAACACTGAGACAACTGCCCTAGTGCATCAAGGCAAGCAGAGTTCGCGTACCCCCACTGGGAGAACGCTCACTGCGGAGCTTCGTGTGCCTCCGGGCTTCAGTCCTGCTCCAAAACCTCAGCGAGTGCGTCATGGCATCGCGAGGAGCGATACTGCCGGGGTGACGCAGCGAGGTGGGCGAGGAGGAGATCATTTGGAGCTGACCACCGGTGGTGGAAGAGGGTGGAGCTGGAGGCGAGGCCAAGGTCCGTGCGAACAGTATTTCGTGCTGAAACCATCGGGCCATGGGCCCTCCGCGCGTCGTCTGCTTACTTCTTCCAAGGTAAGCCTCGATCGGTCATTTTGGGGGACTTGCAATTTTTCCTTTTTGTGAAAGTAGTAACTTTAAGACCACGCGGTATGGTAGCATATGGGAAGGTCTAGAATCGTCGACAAACCTGAACATAGGGGGGTTGGCTCTGTCCAAAACTGGAAAAGTAACCGGCATAGTCGAAATAACTTTGGCCAGCGAATAGCCCAAACTCGGCTCCATGGATGGTTAGGATCCCTGGCGCCTCTCCACTTCTCATTATTTCGTCAGCGAGGGGAGGAGGATACGGTCACCAGGCTCACTGATGGGGCGGGCAGGTCTCAGGACTCTTCCGGGTGGGGTTAGCATCAGCACGCACATTCTAATCCACAGTTTCTTCAGGAAGGTGGTCTATTTTGTCTTCTGTATGGGGGTTCAGCACATGGGACCGGCCATTTAATCACCACTAGCGCCAAACGGGAAGGACCACACCGATATTGATGTCTCTGTCCGCAGAGCTCTTAGTGATATGCAGCACGTCTTTGCGGGCCAGCAGTTAGTGGGGATATGTCTTGGAAGACAGCCAGCAGTGATCCCATCAAAAGGTTATATATGGTGTGCCCATGGGTGACTATGCTATCGTTCTTTGTTTTAAAATGAGTAGGACGAAGGATTATATCACCGGGGGGTTGTTCGGTAGAGGACGGACCTCAGAGCCCTGTGGAAGCGGTCATCGTAAGCTCTCCATCGGATTTACTGCATAATCGGAGGTCATCCACTGGCATCAGCAGGGCGGCATCGGGTCCAGAATTTCATCAGGGATACCCCGATACGACGGTTGTGCCGCGGGGTACTGTTTTATGTTTACTGCGGTCCCCAGAGCAGCGATTTTAGATTCTAATGCCACCAGCCATTGTGGTTCCTGGTGGCGCCGTGAACTGTCTTCAAATCGCTCCTCCAGATAATTTGTGAGAGGTAACACTATTTGTAGGATATACTTCTGAGCATCTAACTCCCCTCTGAAAAAAAGTCGTTAAGTCAGTAAGGAGACTAGAGAACTCCATTTTAATGATCAGCAGATTGCCACGAGGGTGACTCCTTCCGCCTATTGGTGAGTAGGAGCTCTGATTATAGGCAGATGTTCTATGCTGCCGGCTTGCTAGAAGCTCCCGTGAAATAGGGAGCGCACATCGGACTGGCGCTATTTCTTCTGACGCATTGCCAGCCAGTCACTCCGTGTGAAGAAAAAAGAATGCCGTTGCACGGAAATGGAAGAAGGGGAGTATATTTCCGTCGCTGAGTTGGTTTTTTTAAAACGTATAATTAGCTTTCTGCAGACGGGTGGAGGAGGATGTGAACTTACCACGCAAAACCCGCACCGTAGCGCTTGCACCTCACCACAACATTTTAAGATAAATAGTAATTATCTAATTATCAGTGATTATGATTTTTAGGACATAAGGCGTTTTGGTCCACATTAGTAATAATCTCTCTGCAATGGTAATAAATAAAATGCAATAATCAGTAGCACAATGTATCTCCTTGTTTTTAAGTCACAAGATGTATACTGATCCCGAGAATAAATATTATCTAAAATAGAAATACTAAATAATGCGAAAAAAATGCTAAAATGGAGAGCATGAATGCCTTCTTAATTGTAAATTTATATACAAACACCTATGTTCTGATAAGACCATTTTCATAGAACATATGCTATTAGAACATACTTACCTCTACGTGGATATTCGGCTAGTTTTCTATGAGAAATTTATGATTTGTAATATATATCCATCCGCCAGGCAGACCTATAGTCGCGGGTACTGATTCTGTTTTTCAACCATGTTCAATATTCTTAGACAAGTTGCTGAGACCTCTGGTTGTTGATAGCAGGTCATATATCAGAGATACGACCGATTTCCTACAAAAGATCAGGGCCTTACCTATCATGAACACTCCACTGTTGCTTGTAACCTTAGATGTAAACAGTTTGTATACATCTATTCCTCATGTAGATGGGATGGTGGCAGTTAAGGAATCTGTAGAAATGGCTAAAGTGTTCTCTCCTCGAGAGGGCATGTTCATTATGGATCTGTTGGAGATTATACTCCATGACAATTACTTTCTCTTTGAAGATTATTTCTACATCCAGACCCAGGGCACAGCTATGGGTTCAAACGTCGCACCCACATACGCCAATATTTTCATGTCTAAATTTGAGTCTGAGAATGTATATCATCACCAATCCTTTGTGAATTATGGGCGTATGTGGGTGCGCTTCATAGATGACGTGTTTTTAATCTGGCAGGTTTCAACTTTCAATACAAATAGTGGTCAGATTAAAAATATCATACAACGACATTGGTCTCTCCTGAGCAGTGACCCAGTGTTGGCTCCTGCATTATCTGAACTTCCATTATTTTCATACAAAAGAGGAAAGAATTTTCAGGATCGCCTAGTTAAGGCGGACCTCGGGGGGACAACCACTAAACAAATGTTTCTTGGCACGCCGAAAATGGGTTGCTACAGATGCTGTAGCTGTACCCATTGCAATAATATTGTGGAGGGTCCCACTTTCCAAAACCCTGTCTCTGGTAAAATTTATAAAATTGGAGACTTCTATACATGCCTCTCAAAGGACGTCATATATTTAATCAAATGTCCATGCGGCAAGGGCTATGTGGGTGAGACCACCCAGAGGGTGAAGGACAGGATTGGACAGCATAAGGCGGCCATACGCAGATGTGACCCTGAAGCACCGGTAGCACATCATTTCACACAAGCTGGGCATACTGTGAGTCAACTGCGGTACCAGGTAATAGACGGCATTAAAATGGGGCGGCGTGGAGGCAATTTACACAAGATGTTGCTACAGAGAGAATCAAAATGGATAAGAACCCTTGGCACTATGACCCCATCGGGCATGAACAAAGAACTGAATATGGGTTGCTACCTCTGAACCAAAGTGCCCCCTACCGTCTTTTCCACAGTTGCCACAGAGTGATTCTCTGGCCCCATGGTCTTGTGATGCCTGGTACCCTTTACTAGTGTCTCTAGTGCCCCCTTTATTGGGGTATGTGTCTGTGGTGTTGGGTACCTGTGTCCTGCCGCCTGTGCGGATTGATCCAACTTTCGCCCGTGGTATGTGTCCCCCACCGCTGGCCTGACACCCTGGTTCTATATAGTTCCTTTATGATCTTGTCCTATGTTCAGGGTCCCCAATTACCCACCAGGTCATATTTTTATAGATTTAATGATCTTTATTTATATATATATGTGTGTATGTGTATATATGTATGTGTGTGTATGTGTATGTGTGTATGTGTATGTATGTATGTGTATATGTATGTATATATGTGTATATGTGT
>WSYH01002799.1:0-69963 GCA_036426205.1 Ascaphus truei | reverse complement strand
TCAATTGGACTTGCTGCTGATGGTGGATGAAGATTCCCAAGTGAGTTCGTTCCATATTGTCCCATTATATTGTTTCAAGTCATAGGATGTTTCATCTACTGGTCACCTGCTGGTGTTATTGACATTTCCTTACTGCATGGTTTGTGGGTTTGTCATTACCGGGCTACATTCCTAGAGACATTATATATACTTATCCAAGGGTTGTTTTCCTGTTATATACATATCTGGCTTAAGTATTGTCTTGAGAGCACCACACACATTTTTTCCAATTCTATTAGTAGGGGAGCAATTAGCGAATTCCTGGTAGTCAAAGTGTATCTGAACTTGGTGGTCTCCCGGATTTTCAGTGAGTTGGTCATAGAGGACAGCGGATCTCTAAGCGAATTCAGAATCTTTTTGGGGGACCAATTTAAAGTCCTTAGATCTACAAGTAGACATACTTCTCTTTCTAGAGCTACCAATCTTTTCAAATTAGGATTAATGTGCCATTGGACAATTTGACAGAGTTGGGATGCTTTGTAATAGGACAACAAGCAAGGTACGGCTAAACCACCCCCAAGTGTCAGTCTTCCCAGAACTCTTCCTCTAATTCTTGGTTTCTTATGGTTCCAAATGAATTTAGTGATCAGGGACTGGAGGGAGAGAATCTCTTTCAATATGACCGGCACCGGAAAGGTCTGGAATAAGTACAAAATATGGGGGAGGAGGTTGATTTTAATGCAATTTATTTTACCAATCCATTAAATATTATATGTGGACCAAATTGTAATGTCTTCCCTGAGACTATAATTAATTTGGGAAAATGTGCACGACAAAAAGTTTTGTAGCTATTTGTAATGAAGACTCCCAAGTATTTGATAGTAGTCCGTTGCCATTTAAAGTTGAAGTTAATTGCTATCAACTTTTCAGCTTCCTTTGGGAGATTTATATTCAGCGCTTCCAATTTAGTATGGTTAATCTTAAAAAATACAGGACACCTACAAGCTCATATTGAACCCCCAAAATAACCACAACATATCTATAAGCGTATAAGTGTCACAGAGGAGTGTTACTGAGCATGGCAATATATATTTAAAACCAGAGACAGAACATGAAACACAGACAGAGCCCAGTGCTACATCCAATGAAACGTATACACGGTACAGTGCCTAAATATATATATAGATATATTTTGAATAAAATGTCTTTTAGTTTAACTCTTTGGCCAAAGTGTTGTAAGCCCTTGAGCCCCTACACGGCAGACCACATCTCAAGGGTACCTAACACTAATATAAATTCTTAATAACCTGTGCATTACCAGGAAGAATGATTTAATGATTTACCCTTGAGATGTGGGTAAATCTAGGCTTGGTGACTGTCCAGTGTCCAGATGTTGCTGTTCAGTTTATACTGTATGTGCTTACTAGACTCCTTATAGTTTTTAACTTCTATCCTGGGCCAGCTTGTACTATTATATGAACATCAGTAGGATAATCAATTTTGTCCCTTCGGCCACCTGCCCACAGTTCACCTGGCTCCACTTCCCGAAACCCTCTTCTAATCTTATGCCTCCCTCTGTATCTGTTAATAAGCTTTGTGCTTCCTCAGAATGGGACCCGGCCTCTTTGTGGGGCCTATATTACTTCTGATTTTTATCTGTGCAGCTGTCTGTGCCCCTGTTAACTAATACCTAGTCCCACTCTGCCACTGATTTGATCCCCACAATGCTTCTTGTGAGGATTGTGAGTGGCCAATGATCCACAACTGGGCCCTTGGGACACTTCCATTCCCCCCCCCCCCAGTCTCTCAGATAACATCAAGGAACATTTCCTCTAATGGTGTCACCTGGTCAATAGTCCTCCACCTGTGGCATGGTTAACTGTGAACAGATTTTAACTTTGAAAACTTTGTAACTGAAGTTCCGCTCTGTCTTAGAATTCTCTTGTAATGTGCAATTGGGGCACTTTCCCTTTAAGTCTTTACTGACTTTGGGCCGCCTCCATTTCCTGCTGGCCATGCAATGATTGTCCGTTCCTCTCCCAAGATGGCTCCAGTGCTAACTCTTCTCCTGCTAACAGGTGAGTAGGATCTTGAATTTGATTCTGATTCAGGCCCAGTTTGTGGAGGACAGCGTCTCCATTGGATAATTCCTTCAGGATACTAGTGCGCCCATTGTTAATAACTAAGAGACCAAAGGGAAAAATCCAGTGATACTTTATCTCTTCTCTCAGAATTCTCATCACCGGCTACAACCCTCTTCTTCTGGATAGTGTTGTTGGTGAGAGATCCTGGAAGATCTGCATTTTAATATTTTCAAAGGTGAAATTGTTAGAGTTTTGTGCCTGGAGGACAATGGTTTCTTTAACTTTATAGTGTTGATATCTGATTATCACATCTCTTGGGAGGTCACCCGGCTGCGGCTTGGAACATAATGCTCTGTGGCATCTATCCAATTCTAAGGCTGCCTCCATTTATTCTGGCAGTGTAGCCGTCAGTCATCTTCCAATAAAGTTCTCTACCTCAGTGACTGTCTCTGCTATCCCTATAATTCTGACATTATGACATTATTCATGTGATCCCTATTCTTAGTCCTCCTGTCAGTTGGTTATGTAGCTAGCTGGGATCTCAGGTAAGCAGTTTTATTTTCATTTTTGTTCAACACTTTAATAGTTGCATCAAGTTTTTTTTTCCAGCTCATCTGTTCTGCCGCCCAAACACCCGCTATCTTTTCGAATATCTTTTAATTCTGAATGAAGTCAGGTTTTCAAGTCACCAAACAGTTATTTATTTATTTTTATTTATAAAATATTTTACCAGGAAGTAATACATTGAGAGTTACCTCTCGTTTTCAAGTATGTCCTGGGCACAGAGTAAAACAAAATAATACATGGTTACAAATACAGTTACATAGATGAACAAGGTATACATTATATACAAGACATTGCATGTACAGTTAAAGAAAATATATATTATGAGCGTATGAAACAGTTACAGACCAGATTAAAGTGTGAGACAGCCTTAGATTTGAAAGAACTTAAGCTGGTGGTGGATATGAGAGTCTCTGGTAGGTTGTTCCAGTTTTGGGGTGCACGGAAGGAGAAGGAGGAACGTCCGGATACTTTGTTGAGTCTTGGGACCATGAATAGTCTTTTGGAGTCTGATCTCAGGTGATAGGTACTGCATGTGGTAGGGGTGAGGAGCTTGTTCAGGTAGCTGGGTAGCTTGCCCAGAAAGTATTTGAGGGTGAGACAGGAAAGGTGAACTTTGCGCCTAGACTCTAGTGATGACAAATCTAGTTCTTTGAGCATTTCGCAGTGATGTGTGTTGTAGTTGCATTGGAGAACAAAACGACAAATTGAATTGTAGAGGGTGTCAAGTTTGCTAAGGTGGGTTTGAGGAGCCGAGCCATATACTATGTCTCCATTTGCTTCATAGCATCCATAGTAACCGCCTGACTCTTAACTGTGGGTTCCTCCTCCATCTCTGAGTCGTGCTCCGACTCCGATCCTCTATTGGAGGTATGTTCAGTGGCTCGTAGTACACTCATGGTACCTTTTTTTGCTGAAAGTATTACACCAGATTTGGCGATATCTTTTTTCCTTTGGGACCGTGTCAACATCTTGGGGGGTTTGGACAGGTTTGTTCTGTTATCACAGTGCTTTAGGTATGATTTTTACTCTCAGAGTTTTATTTAATATTGCCAGGGTTTGGAGGAGCTTTTAACTCACGCGCCACTCCCCTCGCCATCATGCATGAGCCTCAAAATTCTGTTTCAGAGGGATACATACTCCACTGTGGAAGAAAGTCACTAAACAGAGATAGTGCTTGTATTGTAGAGGTTTTTTTGGGGGGGGAAGGGTTGGGGCACCTACGTTTCTTGAAGGTTGGCACAGACAGCCAGCGGGAGCAGCCTGCCTCTCCCCACCCACTCGCAGCCACCTTCCTGGCTTTTATTTTTATTATTCTCTATTATTTATTTTCTTGTTGGGGGGGAGGGGGCTTCTTTCTATATTTGAATGAGTCAGGGAAAGCACCCTCCACCTGCATTAGACAGCTATCCCTTTTTCCCCAGTACATAACTTTATTATAATTAAGTCAGGATTCAGTGAAAAGTCTATCAATAGTTTGACTCTGGTGGTCTGTTGGTCTGTATAATGCTGAATTTTACCCCACCACCTCCCTATGCAATACCATTTCAGTCAGTGCCTGTACCTTTAAATGCAGTCCGGAGCTACTCTCACCAGCCGGTGTGACACTGCAGGGGATCATGTGGTCCACAGTCTATCACTGCCAACAGTCAAGACCTCAGAGGAGAGATTATGCTGCTTGCTGTGAGCTCCGTTGCCCCATCAGGATGGACACAGGTAGACTGGTCTGCTTCTCTCACACCTACCACGCAGTCACAGGGCTTTGGTGGCCATCTTGGGTAGTGGAAAACTCTGGGTGGGCTTGGGTTCTCTCTCCATCTGCAGGCGGCTGTCTGTGCTGGCTGGGGAGGTCACCACCGGTCCCCCCTCATCCGATGGAGGCTCCGAATTACCGGTACATATGTGGATCACCTGGAGAAGATAATCTCACAGTACTCAACGGCCAAAGTGACCAAGGGTGCGGCGGTTCAAGCGGTGTACCCTTAAGGTAAAACTATGAATTGCGGAGTAGCTACATGCACACGCAGCAAACACCTGACAAACAGCAGCAGCCTGGATCAGAAGCAGTAACTGCGCATAGGACATATTGTCATCTTCCTAACACAAACATCAACATTTGGAAACAAGGGTACACCTATACCCCTTAGTGACAAATATCAGACACACAGATGGACTCACTAAAAAGGTAAAATAACCTTTCTGTCTATACTAATCACCTAAAGGGTGTTTCATAAGATTTACAACTGAAGGCAGCTTCAATCAAAGTTTGCATATTACTATACTGACGTCATTGTTTCAGTATTACTGTAGTATAGAGGTTACCAATCCCCCAAGAAAGTTTTAGACTGTGTTTCTTCCTTATGCTTGCTGGAGTATAGAATCCATCATGAATTCAAGATATAAGGATCATACTGCAACGTGGAAAAGAAAATCACGTGTTTTGGAAGATATTTTTATTGTGGTTTATTTTTGCTTTTTAGTTCAAATACTAAATTGAATATATTTGGATTATAGTTTATCTAGATTACTCACCAATTTAAATCATTGATTAAGCTTAATCAAGGTTCAGGTATAAATCATTGATTAAGCTTATTCAGGTTCCTCCCCCTGAAGAAGCATGGTGAACACGTGAAACGTGCGTCGGGCGTCATTCGAAGTGGCGACATCCATACCACTCAGGCAGCAGACAGGCTTGTATTCACAGCAGCTCCTTGCAGCTTTGTATGACCCGCCGAGGTCAATCTCTGCAATGGATACATGGTCTCGGTGATCATATTATAATTCACCTTGATCAATATCAAATATTCTGCAGTGCTGTGTGTTATATGTTTACCTTAACAACCTATGGGCATATTCTTTGTAGGAATACCACGGTAGGATACTGACACTGACACCAGTAAGAGATAGACTGGTAGAAACACTAGCACATTTCGCTGCCCTACAATAGATGTTACACCCATTGAAGGTTAAATATATACTCCAGAGACATATGGTATATTATATAATTCCCTCGTGAACAACTATATCCTCACATATGACACAGGGGACTTATGTCCTGTGTCTGTTATATAAAACTTATGTGAAATTTTTGACGCATTCACTACCATTTTGATCACCCTTAAAGAGATATACACCAGCTTATTTCCTATTCATAACTTACAACAGATATATCAGTATATCTTGAGTGATATTTCTGAGGCATGTGATCATTTGGATATTGCTAATGCTTGTCTCTGATGATGATATATATCTGATAGAGTTCATTTATACCCGTTGCTGGCCTGAGCAACCATAGACAGTAATACTTTGGATGTTTATATTGAGTATTCTTGGATACTATCTATTTAGATATATTTACCTGGACGAACTGCTCTTTTTGCCACACTAATATGGGGACTTTTAATAATGTATATGTGTTTTTAACCTCAATTTAGAAGTAATAACATTTTATTATTTTTTGGTTTCTCCGGTGATTCTGGGTCACTAGACCTGACTTACAGTAATTCACTGTTGGGCTATTAAGTCCTTCTATTGATATATTTGGCATAGAGTGCTAACAGCAGGAGGAAACTTTTTGATCTCTCTTTGATCAACACTGATAATATAATTATATTATCCTCCAGAGCACCTGCCTATTTCTGTTTATTACTGTGGTGATTGCGGTTTCATTCATCCTACTTTATTTTAGTATAGAGGTTACCAATCCTCCAAGAATGTTTTAGACTGTGTTTCTTCCTTATGCTTTCTGGAGTATAGAATCCATCATGAATTCAAGATATAAGGATCATAATGACAAAGTGGTGCGAAAAAAGAAAATCACGTGTTTTGGAAGATTTTTTTATTGTAGATTATTTTTGCTTTTTAGTTCAAATACTAAATTGAATATATTTGGATTATAGTCTATCTAGATTGCTAACCAATTTAAATCATTGATTAAAACTTAATCAAGGTTCAGGGATATATATATATTTATATATATATATATATATATATATATATATATATAAAATTAAAAAATAAATGATGATACCGTTCTGTGGCTAACGAAATGCTTTTATTTGTGCGAGCTTCGAGATACACTGATCTCTCCTTCCGGCGATGTTACATTGTAACATCGCCGGAAGAAGAGATCAGTGTATCTCGAAAGCTCGCACAAATAAAAGCATTTAGTGTAGCCACAGAACGGTATCATTATTATTTTTAATTATTGAAGCTCGGCTAACACGGTACTGATATCTCTACATATTATATAATTATATATTATATATATATATATATATATTATAAAATGTAAATACAAATGTATGCTCATCTGCATGTCTTAGGCAGGTCTGCAACCCCGCCTTTCCCCATAACACCCAGCCCACAGCACACACACACATATATAAATTATATTATATATATAATATATATTATTATATATTCAATACGTACCGTGTGGATGAATATCAGAGGCAGCACTCAGAATGTAGTCAAAAAAAGAATTGTATTAATGAGACATCATATCCAACGTTTCGGTCCTACAAGTGGGACCTTCTAAAGGTCCGCTTGTAGGACGAAATCGTTGGATATGATGTCTCATTAATACAAATCTTTTGACCACATTCTGGAGTGCTGCCTCTGATATTCGTCCACACGGTATCGTATTGCCTATTTTGTTCATACAGGATTTGCACCCACCATTATTGACCTGACGGAGTGCCTGTATTCTCATTTATTCACTATATATATATATAACCCCCTAGAAAGATTCAGTACTGGGAAAACCCTTGTGCGTTAAACTAAGTAATGGGCAATATAAATGTTATTTAGCAAGTATAGGTATGCTGAGGTTCCTGAGGACAAAGCATGGGAAATCTTGAATATGTATAACTAAAAATGTATTAAAATACAAATAATGAAATAGATAATAGTAAAAAAAAAAAAAAATTATATATATATATTTTTATTTATATTGCCCATTACTTAGTTTAACGCACAAGGGTTTTCCCAGTACTGAATCTTTCTAGGGGGTTAGAGACCCCTTTTCCCCCAGGCTACAGAACATCACCAGTGAATTATTTACTGCACAAGTGTAAAAACTGAAGCCTGTAATTTCATCATAAACTGATTTTATATTGCAAACTGTCTGACAGAAAATATATATGTGTGTACAGTATCTGTCTATATCTTACATGCCTTGTCTGAACAGATGGCAGGATACCAGGTGAAACTCAGACAAAAATTTGATTAACACCTCAAGGAGACCTCTTCCTTTGGTATTGTATGCAAGAAACACACAATATTTCAAAGATCCGATTAACAATTCAATGAGACCTCTCCCCTCAGTTACTGTATGTGATAAAATGTTTCAAATAAACTCATTAAGATCTTAATCAATGGTTCAGAGAGCAAGACCCTCAAACTGCTATTTAAAGTCCAGAGAGCTGTGACACAGGTTAGGTTACATTTTTCCAGCAGAAGAGGGTGGCCCAGAAAGCAGCTCCAGATGGATGACCTGAAATTCTTCAACAACACAAGATACCAGTATAAGCAGGAGGATGAGGTTAATATATATCTGTATGCAATTTGCAATATGTTCCATCCTTCTATAACTGGAATTGTAACATGTAATCTGTTATCTTATTGCTATGTATACTGTATTGTAACAACAGTTTGAATTGTTCATATTAATACAATTTTGATACTGTATATTCTCGTGTTCGTTTCTATACCACATTTCCCCAAAAAGAACGTGAAATGCAAAGTTGTATTTCTTACACAAGTTTGGTTGTCACATTTTTATATTTTGTATTTAAATAACACTATACTCACTGTTACACTAATTTGTAGTTATCACACATTAGCGCTTCTAAGTTTTTCTTTATCTATGGCCATAGAAATGGCATGAGCGAGGCTTAAAGAAAAACCTAGCCTTACTGGAGTTGTTCCCAATTATAGTGGCAGAGGCCTTATGGGCTCCTAGACTAGCTAATAAACACATCTTATGGATTGACAATTTAGGAGTAGTATCTACAGTTAACAGTCTAGCTTCAACACCCCCACCTCCCAGTAATAAAGCTGGAGGTTAGTATTGCTATGCATGAACCATAACGTAAACTTTAAAGTGAAGCACGTCCCAGGAAATCTTAGCACCAGAGCCAATGCAGTGTTGCATTTCAGATGGGAACGCTACAAACAGGCAGTGCCAGAAAAGCATCAGACGGGACTGACATTCCCTGCCCATCTTTGTCAAATAGGGCACGATGACTAATGGAGATGGTTCAAAAGTTTATAACACCCCATACATAAGGCCTATAGCAACACATGGCAAAAATAGCAGCCTTTCACAGGGTCAAACTCCACAAGTGATAAGGAGGACTGTAGGAGGACACGTGCAGAGGTACACAATGGAGACTGTTTTAAGGTGAAATTATAACAAGGCTTTATTGTGCCTGTCGCTTAAAAAACAGCAAAAATCAACATAAGTGAAATAGTGAGCCAAACAAAGAAAACCTATCTCTGCTTTGGAGACATATAGCTCAGCCCTCTCTGACTGGGTTGGTTAGCTAGGCTCTTTACCAGCCCCAAATATATAGCATGAAATAAGCAGATATAGAAAGTCTCATAAATGAAAGTCTTATCTGTTTCTTGTGGTTTGGAGGGAAAATCTTCTCTGTCCCTGGTTCAGCTCCCTTTTCCTGAGGGTGTGTCAGCGTTCAGTTTTAGAAGTTTCCCCTGTGTCTTGAAAGCAGCTCTGCTGTTTCTCTGGCAGGACTCAAAACAACTGTCTATTCCTTGGTTCAGCCCAGTTGTGGACTAAGGAATCTCTGTCCTGTCTCCAAAGGCATTTAGGCATTAGACAGTGAGGCATTTAAAGTGAGCTTTTTAAGTGATAAATACAGTTAGACTATAGTTAATATACTCACTTTCTTCATTCAAGACCAATAACCTCAGCTGATATGACATGGATCTAATTGCATTCTCTTCACAGATATGTTCCTGATGTGCAAATCCTGTGTAAAAGACAGACTGACTCTGGCCTTGTAGAATTGATATAAGTATGTTCCTGATGTGCAAATCCTGTTAAAAGACAGACTGACTCTGGCCTTGTAGAATTGATATAAGTATGTTCCTGATGTGCAAATCCTGTGTAAAAGACAGACTGACTCTAGCTTTGTAGAATTGAGATAAGTTAGTATATTTGAATTTAAAAAGTGGTTTTTTTTCCCTCTTAACTCTGTGCTGTTAATTGACCAACTGGAACAAGCTGATGTATTGGGGAGGGGGAGGGTCATGTGACTGCTTTTATCTGTATAATACCAACACCTTTCCTGCATCTTTGCAGGAACTGCATTAGGCATTAGACAGTGAGGCATTTAAAGTGAGCTTTTTAAGTGATAAATACAGTTAGACTATAGTTTGACAAGAGGTGACTGGGGACTGGATCTACTGCAAACTCTTTTACTCAAGACAACAAACGGTAACCTATTCAGATCACACTATGATCCCAAGCTTGCTAACCTGCCTATTTCAACCCCCCACCCCTTTACAACTTATTTACTGCAGTCTCTCCCAAAACTGAATGCACAATACACGGAAACCCTGAACTGACTCCGGCATTGCAATACAGCTAAACATTTGACAAGGAACAGGCACACAACTGCTGTTAGTCAGCTCACACTCACTCTGCTCACAACAGCTCCTTGCAGCACGGCCTACCTCTGGCATCATGAACCTGCTATGTATTTTAACTTTTTTCTTTCTCCTGGCCTCATGGAGATGTTACTCCCTCTACCCACTACAAACTCCTCCATCCGGGCCCACAGCCAACATCACCATACACCCTGGACTACTCAGAAGCCTTGCACTATCTACTGAATGTTGGTGGAGAACTCCAAAAACCAGCACACCAACCACTGCTCACTCAAATGGCAAACACCACAAATTTACAACTTGCAAACAACTACCCAAATTTCTACTCATACTGTTACTCTCTTTAGCAGGTGATATTGAACCTAACCCAGGTCCTCCCATTTCAGCTCTGTCCCATGCCCCTGAGAATTCCACCTTTAAATTCCAAAAAGGGCTATCTGTCACCCATATAAACATCCGGAGCCTGCTGCCCAAACTGGACGAACTAAGGGCATGGTGCCTTATGCATAAACCCAAAGCCATCGTTCTTACAGAAACATGGCTATCCCCTAAAACTCCTGATGCAAATATTACCATTCAGGGATACTCCATTTTTAGGAGAGGTAGGTCAAAAAGAGAAGGAGGGATGTTATTTTATATTGCTGACACATTACAATTTACACTGTTAAATTGCCCACCAAGCCCACCCTCTTTTGAAATTCTAGTTGGCAAAATCTGCCTCCCCTTTTCTAAGCCCATCTTGCTTGCTGGCATCTACCGCCCCCCTAAAGCCCCTCTACAATCCCTGACTGATATCACCCAATTCATTTCCTCTCTGAATGAGAAGAGTGAGCTGCTAGTTCTGGGGATTTCAACTCAATTGGCTGACCCTAAAAACCACAAAATCCAGATACAACTCAAGTCACTTACCTATCGCAACTCATTTCCCAACCCACACGGATAAACCTGAAATCGCATAACCCTTCCTTGCTAGACTGGATTCTCTCCTCAAACCCCAGCAGAATCCAATCCTCTGGCATCCTTCCTGATATTTTCAGTGACCATGCAATGGTATGGTATGTCTTTATTTATATAGCGCCATTAATGTACATAGCGCTTCACTGTAGTAATACATGTGGTAATCGAATAAATAACAGATAATATAAATAACAGATCATGTGAATAAGTGCTTTAGACAAATATAACATTAAGGAAGAGGAGTCCCTGCCCCGAGGAGCTTACAGTCTAATTGGTAGGTAGGGAGAACGTACAGAGACAGTAGGAGGGAGTTCTGGTAAGTGCGTCTGCAGGGGGCCAAGCTTTATCTATCATGTGTTCAGAATGTTCACAGTGCTATTCGTATGCTTCTTTAAGCAAGTGTGTCTTAAGGTGGGTCTTAAAGGTGGATAGAGAGGGTGCTAGTCGGGTACTGAGGGGAAGGGCATTCCAGAGGTGTGGGGCAGTCAGTGAAAAAGATTTAAGGCGGGAGAGGGCTATAGATAAAAAGGGGGTAGAAAGAAGACATCCTTGAGCAGAACGCAAGAGTCGGGGTGGTGCATAGCGAGAAATTAGGGCTGAGATGTAAGGAGGGGCAGAAGAGTGTAAAGCTTTAAAAGTGAGGAGAAGAATGGAGTGTGAGATGCGGGATTTGATTGGAAGCCAGGAGAGGGATTTCAGGAGGGGAGATGCTGAGACAGATCTAGGAAAGAGTAGAGTGATTCTGGCAGCAGCATTTAGGATAGATTGTAGGGGAGACAGGTGAGAGGCAGGAAGGCTGGACAGCAGGAGGTTACAGTAATCAAGACAGGAGAGAATGAGGGCCTGAGTCAGAGTTTTAGCAGTCTAACAACAGAGGAAAGGGCGTATCTTTGTTATGTTGCGGAGGAAAAAGCGACAAGTTTTAGAAATGTTTTGAATGTGAGGGGCGAATGTGAGAGAGGAGTCGAGTGTGACCCCTAGGCAGCGTGCTTGGGCTACTGGGTGGATGATCGTAGTTCCAACAGTAATGTGGAAGGAGGTAGTAGGGCCAGGTTTGGGAGGAAGTATGAGGAGCTCTGTTTTAGTCATGTTGAGTTTAAGGCGACGGAGGGCCATCCAGGATGATATAGCAGATATAGTGTACTGTGTAAGGAAAATTAAACCGCCCCATTCAAGCCCTAAAGTTCTCCTCACTAGAACATTTAAAAACTTTAACCCACAACAGTTTCTGGATGACCTTACCAACTGCCCATGGCACAGAATCGATTTAATTTCCGACCCTGATTCTGCGCTCGACTATTTCCAATAAGAGTTCTTAAAACTCTGCGATACCCAAGCTCCACTACGCAAAATAAGGGTACGGGGGGCCCACCTTCCATGGGTTACACCTGACCTTATAGCACTCTACCAGTTCAGGGATGCCTTGTGGAAAAGCTACAAAGTAACTGGCACTACCAAGGATCTCAATCACTACAGATGCATGCGGAACATGTGCACAAGGCAAACAAGGCATGCAAAAGCACAATATTACTCTGACAATCTCCACCAGAATACATCAAACCCAGCTAACTTCTGGAAGGTTATCAACAATATATTCCAGCCTCCTAACCATCAACAACCAAGTAATATCACTAATGGGATATTACTCTGACAAACCCCACTGACACTGCAAATGCATTCAATACTTCCTTTTTCCTCCCAGTTGTGGACTAAATCTCTGTCCTGTCTCCAAAGGCATTTAGGCATTAGACCTGCATTTAAAGTGCTTTTTAAGGAATAATACATTAGACTATAGTTAATATACTCACTTTCTTCATTCAAGACCAATAACCTCAGCTGATATGACATGGATCTAATTGCATTCTCTTCACAGATATGTTCCTGATGTGCAAATCCTGTGTAAAAGACAGACGTGACTCTGGCCTTGTAATTGATATAAGTTGTTCCTGATTGTCAAATCCTGTTAAAAGACAGACTGACTCTGGCCTTGTAGAATTGATATAAGTATGTTCCTGATGTGCAAATCCTGTGTAAAAGACAGACTGACTCTAGCTTTGTAGATTGAGATAGTTAGTATATTTGAATTTAAAAGTGGTTTTTTTTCCCTCTTAACTCTGTGCTGTTAATTGACCAACTGGAACAAGCTGATGTATTGGGAGGGGGAGGGTCATGTGACTGCTTTTATCTGTATAACCACCACCTTCCTGCATCTTTGCAGGAACTGCATTAGGCATTAGCCAGTGAGGCATTTAAAGTGAGCTTTTAAGTTATAAATACAGTTGACTATAGTTTGACAAGAGGTGACTGGGACTGGATCTACTGCAAACTCTTTACTCAAGACAACAAACGGTAACCTTTCAGATCACACTATGATCCCAAGCTTGCTAACCTGCCTATTTCAACCCCCCACCCCTTTAACAACTTATTTACTGCAGTCTCTCCCAAAACTGATGCACAATACACGGAAACCCTGAACTGACTCCGCATTGCAATACAGCTAAACATTGACAAGGAACAGGAACACCACTGCTGTTAGTCAGCTCACACTCACTCTGCTCACAACAGCTCCTTGCAGCACGGCCTACCTCTGGCATCATGAACCTGCTATGTATTTTAACTTTTTCTTTCTCCTGGCCTCATGGAGATGTTACTCCCTCTACCCACTACAAACTCCTCCTCCGCCACACCCAACATCACCATACACCCTGGACTACTCAGAAGCCTTGCACTATCTACTGAATGTTGGTGTGAGAACTCCAAAACCAGCACACCACCCACTGCTCACTCAAATGGCAAACCCACAAATTTACAACTTGCAAACAACTACCCAAATTTCTACTCATACTGTTCTCTCTTTAGCAGGTGATATTGAACCTAACCCAGGTCCTCCCATTTCAGCTCTGTCCCATGCCCCTGAGAATTCCACCTTTAAATTCCAAAAAGGGCTATCTGTCACCCATATAAACATCCGGACCTGCTGCCCAAACTGGACGAACTAAGGGCATGGTGCCTTATGCATAACTCAAAGCCATCGTTCTTACAAAACATGGCTATCCCTAAAACTCCTGATGCAAATATTACCATTCAGGGATACTCCATTTTTAGGAGAGATAGGTCAAAGAGAGGAGGAGGGATGTTATTTTATATTGCAGACACATTACCAATTTACACTGTTAATTGCCCACCAAGCCCACCCTCTTTTGAAATTCTAGTTGGCAAATCTGCCTCCCCTTTTCTAAGCCCATCTTGCTTACTGGCATCTACCGCCCCCCTAAAGCCCCTCTACAATCCCTGACTGATATCACCCAATTTATTGGCTCCATTTCCTCTCTGAATGAGAAGAGTGAGCTGCTAGTTCTTGGGGATTTCAACTTCAATTGGCTTGACCCTAAAAACCACAAAATCCAGATACAACTCAAGTCACTTACCTATCGCAACTCATTTCCCAACCCACACGGATAAACCTGAAATCGCATAACCCTCCTTGCTAGACTGGATTCTCTCCATCCAATCAGAACCCCAGCAGAATCCAATCCTCTGGCATCCTTCCTGATATTTTCAGTGACCATGCAATGGTATGGTATGTCTTTATTTATATAGCGCCATTAATGTACATAGCGCTTCACTGTATAATACATGTGGTAATCGAATAATAACAGATATAAATACAGATCATGTGAATAAGTGCTTTAGACAAATATAACATTAAGGAAGAGGAGTCCCTGCCCCGAGGAGCTTACAGTCTAATTGTAGGTAGGGAGAACGTACAGAGACAGTAGGAGGGGTTCTGGTAAGTGCGTCTGCAGGGGGCCAAGCTTTATCTATCATGTGTTCAGAATGTTCACAGTGCTATTCGTATGCTTCTTTAAGCAAGTGTGTCTAAGGTGGGTCTTAAAGGTGGATAGAGAGGGTGCTAGTCGGGTACTGAGGGGAAGGGCATTCCAGAGGTGTGGGGCAGTCAGTGAAAAGATTTAAGCGGGAGAGGGCTATAGATAAAAAGGGGGTAGAAAGAAGACATCCTTGAGCAGAACGCAAGAGTCGGGGTGGTGCATGACGAGAAATTAGGGCTGAGATGTAGGAGGGGCAGAAAGTGTAAAGCTTTAAAAGTGAGGAGAAGAATGAGTGTGAGATGCGGGATTGTATTGGAAGCCAGGAGAGGGATTTCAGGAGGGAGATGCTGGAGACAGATCTAGGAAAGAGTAGAGTGATTCTGGCAGCAGCATTTAGGATAGATTGTAGGGGAACGTGAGAGGCAGGAAGGCTGGACAGCAGGAGGTTACAGTAATCAGACAGGAGAGAATGAGGGCCTGGTCAGAGTTTTAGCAGTCTAACAACAGAGGAAAGGGTATCTTTGTTATGTTGCGAGAAAAAGCACAAGTTTTAGAAATGTTTTGAATGTGAGGGGCGAATGTGAGAGAGGAGTCGAGTGTGACCCCTAGCACGTGCTTGGGCTACTGGTGGATGATCGTAGTTCCAACAGTAATGTGAAGGAGGTAGTAGGGCCAGGTTTGGGAGGAAGTATGAGGAGCTCTGTTTTAGTCATGTTGAGTTTAAGGCGACGGAGGGCCATCCAGGATATATAGCAGATATAGTGTACTGTGTAAGGAAAATTAAACCGCCCCATTCAAGCCCTAATTTCTCCCACTAGAACATTTAAAAACTTTAACCCACACAGTTTTCTGGATGACCTTACCAACTGCCCATGGCACAGAATCGATTTAATTTCCGACCCTGATTCTGCGCTCGACTATTTCCAATAAGAGTTCTTAAAACTCTGCGATCCCAAGCTCCACTACGCAAAATAAGGGTACGGGGGCCCACCTTCCTGGTTACACCTACCTTATAGCACCTCTACCAGTCAGGGATGCCTTGTGGAAAGCTACAAAGTAACTGGCACTACCAAGGATCTCAATCACTACAGATGCATCGGAACATGTGCACAAGGCAAACAAGGCATGCAAAAGCACACATATTACTCTGACAATCTCCACCGAATACATCAAACCCACTAACTTCTGGAAGGTATACAATATATTCCAGCCTCCTAACCATCAACAACCAAGTAATATCACTAAGTGGGATATTACTCTGCCAAACCCCACTGACACTGCAAATGCATTCATGATTTCTTTGGTGGGTGTGCCACTACTATTAGCGAAACGCAGCCCAAACCACAAACCTGAATCTCATCCTGGGAGTACCCCTACAGTCCCACCCCCTCCCAACACTGCCCACAATTTCAATTTGGCCAGTACCTGAAAGGGAGATTACAAGCGCTCCTCAAACTAAAACTAGGCAGCCAATGTGGACCCACTTACTACAATCTAGGTTCCTACGACTTGGTGCCCAGCCATTGCCAACACCAATTGTGNNNNTCCATAGTCAACTCTATCCTGTCTGCAGGCCATATCCCTAAGACCTGGAAAACTGCCAGAGTTGTCCCAATCTTCAAAAGTGGGGACAAAAACACTGTCTCAAACTACAGGCCAATCTCACTTCTCCCAATTCTATCCAAAGTCATGGAAAAATGTGTCCACTCCCAATTAAGCGATTTCTATACCAAGACAAATTTCCCTAGCCAATTCCAATCTGGGTTTCGTCCCAAACACTCCACCGTAACTACCCTGCTAAAAGTTTGCAATGAAATCCAGTGTGGAATGGAACGGGGACAACTCACTGGTGCAGTATTCCTAGATTTTGCAAAGGCTTTTGACACAGTTGATCATGCTATCCTGCTTAACAAACTCCAGAGCTCTGGAATAGGGAAACATGCTTTAAACTGGTTTCCCAACATGTGTCCATCTCAGGCTCTAACTCCAACCCCCTGGATATCACCTGTGGTGTCCCGCAAGGCTCTGTTCTGGGGCCCCTACTCTTCTCAGTGTTCATTAATGATCTTCCCACAGCTTGTAAGGAAGCCTCAATACACATGTATGCAGATGACACAATCCTATATGCACACAGTCACAGCCTCTGACCTTCAACACATACTTCAGTCTGACTTTTTGAGACTCGAAAACTGGATTTCCCAAAACAAACTGTTTTTAAACACTGACAAGACTGTAACAATGGTATTTGGGACCAAGACTAAATTTGTATAGCTTCCAGTGACTGAGCTCCTGATTAGAACCAACGCTAACACCACCCTAACACCTGTCACTAGTTTTAAATACCTGGGCTTATGGTTTGACTCCCACTTAACATTCGGGATGCACATTGATACCCTGACAACCAAGACCTATGCCAAACTTGGGTACTTTACAGGAACAAATCCTCCCTAAGTCTCCTGGTCAGAAAGCGTATCGCACAGCAGATGCTAATGCCAATTATTGACTATGGAGAAATAGTATATGGCTCGGCTCCTCAAACCCACCTTAGCAAACTTGACACCCTCTACAATTCAATTTGTCGTTTTGTTCTCCAATGCAACTACAACACACATCACTGCGAAATGCTCAAAGAACTAGATTGGTCAACACTAGAGTCTAGGCGCAAAGTTCACCTTTCCTGTCTTGCCTTTAAATTCTTCATGGGCAAGCTACCCAGCTACCTGAACAAGCTTCTCGCCCCTACCACTTGCAGCACTTATCACCTGAGATCAGACTCCAAAAGACTATTCATGGTCCCATGGCTCAACAAAGTATCCGGACGTTCCTCCTTCTCCTTCCATGCACCCCAAAACTGGAACAACCTACCAGAGACTCTCACATCCACCACCAGTTTAAGTTCTTTCAAATCTAAGGCTGTTTCACATTTTAACCTGGTCTGTAACTGTTTCATACGCTCATAATATATATTTTCTTTAACTGTGCACGCAATGTCTTGTATATAATGTATACCCTGTTCATTTATGTAACTGTACTTGTAACCATGTATTATTTGTTTTACTCTGTGCCCAGGACATACTTGAAAACGAGAGGTAACTCTCAATGTATTACTTCCTGGTAAAATATTTTATAAATAAATAAATAAATAAAGTTCAGCTCAGGTGTGAGCAAAGGAGTCTCACTTCCTGTCTCAAAAGACAGGCTTTTCTACGCCATCTAAATCCGGCAGGTGGTGTTAGTTAATTGCCTACCAGCAGTTAACCACCACACTGCTGGATTAGAGGCACATTTGTGAACAGGGATAAGTCCCCTGTTACAAGGACCATGCTGAAGGAATCTCAGGTTTGATAGGATTAACACTAGCGGGTACCGCATTTTTCTGCTAAACTGCACAAGGGGATCATTTCTCCAAAACCTAAAAATCAATAGAATACTGATAGGGTGGGGCAGGTCATTAACAAAATCCCCTGCTATTTGAGAAAATATTGAGGTGTCTACCAGTGCCGTCTTTACACACGGGCACGCTGAGCAGTTGCCCAGGGGCCCCACGAACATAGGAGCCTCATGCTAATCTATGCACAGACCAGAATTTAACACTAATTTTCCGATCACCCGCCTCAACATTCAAATCTCCCGCTAACTCGGTAGAAGGAGGAAAATTATGACTTTTAGCGGAGAGTTGGCAGGGCCCAGTGCACTGCTTTGCCTGGGGGCATATAATGCTGTTAAGACAGCCCTGGTGTCTGCTATGAGCCACCAGAATAGTATGCAAGATTAAAGGTGAAAATACGCTATTCAAAACAGCTTTCACAATGGTGTTCTTTGGGGCTTTTAGGATAGTGGAGCTAGTGGCTGCATCAAAAGGGAAAAGCGACACATGATTGCTAAGAAAAAAAATTAATCATGGGGGAGGAGAATGTAGCCTGAAAGATACATATGTCCAAAATAGACCAAGCAAGCAAGAACGCATGGGTGCCCCTGCAGAGGCAGGGGGGTAACAAATTAAGATAGGAAAGCTATATTTTAAGGGGGCAATTACATTTTTGTTACATAGAGACCTGACACCGCTGAAAAAATAACAGTTACACACTGTATTTATGTTTTGCTTGCAGACAAGTGGCATGGACCCAAAAAGCTTTGACACTCATTTATTCAGGATAAGGGCCGTAACAACAGTAGTTGAGGAAGGGCACTCTGCAGATGACATTAAAAAAAGCTCGGCAGCTTGAAATCTGAGTGCTACGGTTTATATCTAAAACCAGGCAAGATGGAAAATGATCGGGTGCAAAATAAGCGCACCTGTATGACTTCCTCGGTACTAATTAATTTCTTATCGTTAACATAAAATCAGCCGCTAAGCTAGCAGGAGGTGTGGCTCATTACCCACTCGTTTATGCACTGAGCTGCTAAGAGGTAACAAGACAGACTGTATGGTCTGCAATTAGGGATACCACGCAAAGGACCTCATAGTGTAGTATGAATAAAAAATTATATTAATATAACAGGTGAGTATTGCACGTACATCAGATAGAATAATTACTGGCAGTACATGTATATGGACATGTTACCAATCAGCCACGAGTGGAATGGGCGATCATCAGGTGGATTATCTCTCCTTCCCCTCTCCTTTAATGGATCTAGGCTGCCGTGGTGTGTGGTAATTAACCCGACATCCAGCTGCAGCGGTCCGGTGGAGTTCGTCTACTTCACAGCTGTTGTTTCAGCGAGGCAGGCTCACGGCATCCAGTTTTAGCAGCCCGGTGGAATTCGTCTGCTGCACGGCTGTTAGTCCAGCGAGACAAGCTCTCACTCGGTGTCTCTCGGCGTGTAACGTCTAGCTCCGGCGCGCATCAATGACGTCATCCGGACGTCTTCACCGATCTGCACGGTCAGGGAGGCAGCGGGCGGGAACGGAGATTGTAAAGGATGTATACAGGATACATATACACAGTGGGTAGTGCTAGAGAAGCGTCCTCTTATCCAGTACTCTAATAGTTACGAAACGCGTTGGATAAGAGGACGCTTCTCTAGCACTACCCACTGTGCTTTGTATCCTGTATACATCCTTTACTATCTCCGTTCCCGCCCGCTGCCTCCCTGACCGGCTAGATCGTGAAGATGCTACCGGATGACGTCATTGATGCGCGCGGAGCTAGACGTCACACGCCGAGAGACCACCGAGTGAGAGCTTGTCTCGCTGGACTAACAGCCGTGCAGTAGACGAATTCCACCGGGCTGCTAAAACTGGATGCCGTGAGCCTGCCTCGCTGAAACAACAGCTGTGAAGTAGACGAACTCCACCGGACCGCTGCAGCTGGTGTCGGGTTAATTACCACACACCACGGCAGCCTAGATCCATTAAAGGAGAGGGGAAGGAGAGATAATCCACCTGATGATCGCCCATTCCACTCGTGGCTGATTGGTAACATGTCCATATACATGTACTGCCAGTAATTATTCTATCTAATGTACGTGCAATACTCACCTGTTATATTAATATAATTTTTTATTTATACTACACTATGAGGTCTTTTGCGCTGTTTATTTGTATTTGTTCTTCTAGTTGGTCTGTGGAGCCATTCCACGAATACAGCCGCACACCTTCACAAAGTAACAGGTTTATATATATATATTTAATCACTTAATCACTGTAAGATCACACCACTTTGTTCACAATTATTAGAGCGCAGTTCACTTCTTGTTTGTTTCCATACCACGCAAAGGGATGAATATACTGTACAGTGGCTGGAGCAGAGAGGTACACAGTATGCCTTGGGACACGTTGCTAGCAATGCTAGAGAAAACCAGGACGGACATGGGTTAAAGCCCAACATTAGACAAGAAATTACTATGTATTTTATCTATATTCTTTTTTCATAAGTATGGATCATTTAGTTAAAAAAAAACTACCCACTCTACAAATGTTATAGTGTCTTTTGTATTTCTTGCACGGCATAGAGAGAAGAGAGGATACAAAACCACACTACAGCCAAAAGCATTGGGTGCATGACGCATGTGTGTGTGTGTGTGTGTGTGTTTGTGTGTGTGTGTGTGTGTGTGTGTGTGTGATCATGGTGAAATGCAGGGTTGTAGACCTGTCTAAGACATGCAAATGAGCATACAGTTATTTTTCCATTTGCTATATGCTTTACTGTGGAGGGTTTTTGTCACTTTTTTACCCACCATAACTTAAGTGTGGTGAAACCTATCCCATGCTTCATTTTACAAAGCCAGTATAACCAACCTCACACTGATGAAACCCATTACGGTCAAAACGGCTGTCTGTGGGTGGGTTTACTGGCTATGCATATTAACCCAGGCTGTGCCCAAAAGCTGTGAAATGCAGCAACCATAAGCTTATAGGACCATATCATATGGGTTTGAAACAAAAGGTGGCACTGTGTGCTCATTTGTGTGTGCCATGTGGGGTTTTTTTTCGGTGACATCATGTAAAGGAATGGCAGTGCTTCCTTTCCCTTTAATATGACATCAGCAAAAAGCAACATGGCTTCCGTCACATGGTACTTCAGCCAATAAGAATGTGGGATCTATATCCCAAATCAGATTGGTTATTGTAGACCATGTGACTCCCTTTGGATGACGTCACATCCTTTCCCAAAAAACTGTATCAATATTGCATATTGATGTAGTGTTCAGGTATTTTTGCTGGTGTTTTAAATTGTTTATTTATGGCTTTTGATTGGTGTTTGCTTTTTATGTTGGATTATTTTTTGAATTTTGATTTTGAATGATGCAGTTTATTTAGATATTTATTTTATTTTTTCATGGTTTTGTTTTGGTGTTTTAATTGTTTATTCTTGTCTTTATTTTGAATTTAATTAATTGATTGGTGGTAATTTTGTTCGGTTTACTTCTTTATTTTTTTTTAGTTTGAGATGGTTTTGAATGCATTGGACCTTGTTTGTGAGGTTTTATTAGGTTGACCATTGACTGGCATAGTGTTAAATCATGCCCAGATTATATGCAATGAATGCATTGGATCTTGTTTGTGATTTATTTTTAGTTTGGACATTGACTGGTGTAGTGTTAAATCATGCTCGTATTATATGGGAATGATGTACTCACTGTGCCATTCGATTGTTTGATAGGCATTAGTAATATGTTAATTTTGCAATGTAATGTGGTTTTATTTTGGCCTGTTTTTTTTATTCCTTCACTATTTCTTGCTATAGTGATAAATCATGCCCGTATTATATGATCACGATGTACCACTGTACCAATGAATGGGTTAAGGGTGGGGTATGGTCCTGGGGAGGGTTGCTAGGCCACCTGGGTGGGTAGTGGGAGAGGGTCAGTTAACCCTTAATTACTATAGCATTTAATAAACGCTAAGGTGATTAAGGGGTTAGGTGACATTGAATTGTATTTTTGATTGTACTGCATTGTTTGTGTCAACGGACGACATGGACGATGATGAGGATGAGGTCGGCCTTTATCGTGGAAGCCTGGCAGGGGTGAGTGCAAGTTTTATTTATTTTATTTCTGCAGCTTAATGTTTTATTTGTAATTGAGAAATGCACTATTATCCATATCTTGATAATACTAGTTTTGGCCATTAATGTACTGTATGTGTTAGGGGGAGGGGGTGCATTTATTTTAAAGTATTGCCTGTTATGGTTTTTTGGCCACACTATTGGTACCGTAGGCCAGTGGGGACCCCCAGACCCCCAGACTCCCGAGGGGATCACCCAAGGGCACCGGACTCACAAGGGGATCACCCGGGGACAAATAAATGTAAATAATGATTTTATTCATGGCTTCATTTCTTTTGCACCAGCGTTTTGTCAGGATCGGGCTAGGCCCTGCCCCCCAGAGGCGTCATGTGCCACCATGATAGAGGCACGCGGGCCTCCATCTCCATGCACAGGCAGCGCAACTAACAAGCAGATCCCTGATATGGAGATTTCAGGTCCTCGCTCCCATGACGCAGACGTGGTGGACAACTTTGCGGGCAACGTGGTCACCGTGCGCAGGCGCTGTGCTGCCAGGAATGGAGACACTGCAGGAACCATCCCCAGGCACCATCCCTGTGACGACACGGGCAACCTATGGCGCCCGCTGCTCATGCGCAGACACAAGCAAACAAGGGGTTAATTCTCTTAATTATTCACCATCTCCTGTGCATCCTGCCTCTGCCTATCAGTGGATAGTCTGAGTGCTAATTACCTTGCAGCTGTGGGCTACTCCACATTCCTAACTCTGCAGCTGTGTGCCTTCTTCCCATTGGCTGCTTGCCCTTTAAAGACCCAGTCAGCACTCTGCTACATTGCTGAGCATAAACTACTATTTATGTACCGCTTGCTACAAGCGGCTCGTTGCTGTGCTGTGCCGTTGCCTGTCTTGCTCTCTTCGTTGTGACCCCAGCTCGTGCCCAGACCTCTATATTCTCGATCTCGGCTTGCTACTGGATTCCCTCTCTCTCCTTCCCCCGACGGATCTTGACCACTCTTCTCTCTCCAACCCCTGACTATGGCAAGTACTTCGACCTACCCACACTCTCTCACCCTGACCCGGCTACACGACCCTGACTCTGCAATCCGGATTGGGTCTCGCAGTTGTAGGTCAGCGGTTATCTCTATCCCCACCTCAGCCTCGCGGTCTATGTCCTGTTTGTGGTGAGCACCGTTACACCATTAACTGGTGCAAAAATCTGGCGTGCTTTTAAAGTACGATTCACTTATCACTGCTTAATGAATTGCCCTGACTGGCAAAAAACAGCGCGTTTGCCGTTTTTTGACTGATCGGACGTATTTTTCTTCACTTTTTTGGGGGGCTGAAAAAATGCCTTTTACAACCGATAAAGCACTGTTTAGTGAATTTCACAGCAGGCAGTATTGCTCTTAAAAGCCATTTATCCTACTTAAAAGCAGTTATCACTGCTTTGTAAATCACCCCCGTAGTGGTTCTTAAATGTTAACCCTTTGGGCACTGCATACATGTCATGCACCCAGCTGCAGTGTTGTTTTGTTTGCTAAAGGCATAAAGCTTTATTAACTGAGGTGTAGATAGGAATACGTTTTGTGATTGTGTGAAATCGCCAAACATGGTATTGTATTTCCAAAGTTTCAATTCATGTTTTCCACTGAATGTTTAACATCTCTGAGAAGGATACCACTGAATCAAAACAGCATTTAGTATTGGTGACATTTGTAAACTGCACACATATGTATAAGAAAAAAGGGACTTCTGTATAATGTAAAACAATGTTAGAAAATTGTTACAGAAGATATTTAATTCACATAGCAGATGGTAATTAAGTGAAAGCCTTGGTAACTCTACATTAAAATTCTTTACAAAGCTTTTGCATAGAAATGGATTTGATGTGCAATTAAGATACATAATAAACATGTGGATGGAATCAATTATTTTAAATTCCTACTGGAGTAGTAACATTTGCCCATTTGCCCTTATAGGTAATGTGATCTGGTATTTTATATACATTATTAATTGACACATATTCATACATAAAATACAGAATATAAATTGTAATCCATATTAGTCCCTGATAGCAAGTTAAGAAACTCGTTTCAAGAAACCAAATAACTATGAGTTAGGGAGTATTCTGGAATTCTCACATAGGGGCCTATTTAGGTAGCTTCGATAAGTTACTTATCGACAGTTTTGAGCACTTTTCGAGTGAGTTTGCATGTGTAGCTATTCAGAGATCTCTGATAACTTGCCAAACTCGCTCAAAGTGCTTCTTCCCGATCGGTAGCACTCACACAATGACACACCAAGTGGTAGCTCAACAAAAAAAAATGCTCTAACTCTTATTTTTTTAGAAATTGAGCAATTAGGAAGTTCTGAGATTCAAATTGCGGGTGCAGCTCACAGATTCTTATCTCACCACCTGAAGAGTGGCGAGATAGGATCCACAATGTGCATCTGATGGAGAAAAGTATTCTTAATGCATAGGATTGCAACCGGGGGTCTCCGGAGCTGCCCCGCATTAATATCAGCTCCAGACACTCCCTGCTTCAATCCTATGTAATAAAAATACATTTACGCTCCGCTTCATTACCGTAGTGGCTAACCTTTACGGTAATGAAGGGGTTAAATATCAGTTCCTAGTTAGTTGGTGATAGAGAGGGTAGGTAAAGGTTGTAGTTGCCCCAGAGTGGGTGGATAACCCCTTCATTACCATAGCAGTTACTACTGCTAAGTTGTCCCAGGGTGGGTGGTTAACCCCTTCATTACCTTAGTAGTTTATACAGCTAAGGTAATGAAGGGGTTAACCACTCCTGCTACCCACCAGTATGCCTAAAACCCACCATGGGCCAAATGCCATCTTCATAGTTGCCCCAGGGTGGGAGGTCAGGCTTCCTGGGAGGAATTAACCCCTCCCTTACTTAAGTGGTTAAGGTAATTAAAGGGTTAACACCTCCCGTGAGGCTTAAACACCCTTCCTGGGGCAACTACCCCTTTCATCCACCCTCTCTACCCCCAACATCACACAGGAATGGGCAAAAGTGATATTAGCTAAATGTTTAATAGCAATTTTGCCCATTTAAATAATCATTACAGTACAATACAATAAAATACATTACTATAAAACAAAACTTTAGCCATTTCATCCATTGATTGTCAATGTGGTCATCTATGCCCTCAACGGGTCACAGCAAGCAATGGCAACCCAACAATCTCCCTCTCCTCTACCCTCAAACACCCCCAACACACACTGTAATGGGCCAAAAGCCTATTAAACCATATTTGGATAATAGTGCATTTGCCCATTAACAATGAAACATTAGCCAGCATATAGTAAATTAAAGTTGTACTTACCATGTCAGGATGAAGGCATTTTAGTCCTAATCTTTGGCCCTCTGGTCCTCCACGTCTTCTGTGGCAAGCAACATTAAAATAAAAAACTAACTACTGGCCACTAACCCCTTAATTGCCTTAGCTATGGTAATAAATAGGTTAACCCCCCCCCCTGCGACCCACCATGGAGGCCTAACCACCCTCCCCAGGCAACCACCTCCATCCCCACCATACATACAAATGGGCAAAAGCACTAGTAGCCAAATATGGCTGATAGGCGGTTAACCTCTTCATTACCGGCAATGATGAGGGGGTGTCTGAACCTGAACTGCACTAATTTAAAGTCTGGAGACCCCCTGTTTCCTAAGGTACAGTTTCCGGTATGGGGTGCTGGTATTTCCTGCAAATGTAATTCTCCCGTGTCACGTGACCGGTATATTTAAACTTAGCGGAGATACCGGCACCCCCTACAAAGGCCTGTAACTCGGAAAGCAGGGGGTCCCTGAACCTGAAATGAATGGTGGCCAGGTCAGGAGATCCCCTGCTTCAGTAATCTATATATATAAAACTGAAATGTTTGTCTGTGGTGTTTCTGTGGGTTTGTGCTCGCTCTCATTGGCTGTCATTGGCTGTCAAGCTCTCCCATTGGCGGGCCTTGGCTCTCATTGGCTCTCGTGGTAAAAGGGTGGTATTGTCTCTCTTCCCCCCTGTCCCCCTCCCCCCCCCCCCCCCCCCCCTCTCTCCTCCCCCCCCCATCTCTCTCCCCCCCCTCTGTCTCTCTTCCCCCCTGTCTTCCCACCGTTTCTCTTCCCCATCTCTCTTCTACCCCTGTCTCTCTTCTACCCCACCATCTCTATTCTATCCCCATCTCTCTTCTACCCCCCTTTTTCTCCCCTCCGTCTCTCTCTCCCCCTTCCCCCCTCCCCCCCCCGAGAGAGAACCTGTTGCTAAAAATTTTGAATCCCACCACTGCTCCTGCCCCCCAGTGAGCCGCCGCCGGCGACCTCTGAAGGGGGGGGGAGCTGTGAAGGAGGGGACGGAGCTGTGAACGGGGGGGTAAGGAAACGGAGCCGTGAAAGGGGGTGGAATCAGAGATGTGAATGCGGGGGGGAGCGCAGCTGTGAAGTGGGGCGGGGGCCGGAGCTGTGAACGGGGGGGGGGGGAAACGCAATGCTCAACTCACTCGCAATCTGGGAGGCCACTAAATTTAAATGCTCACTGACTTCTAGGCAATCCCTTATGACTTCTCTTTATGGAAACCCGGATTTTGCTCCAGGCCTGGATAGTAAAAATGTCAAGATTTGGAAATAACATGTATTGGGGAGATTGAAAGATCTGGAGGGTAGAATCACCATTAAAACATTCAATCAGATTAAGTCAGAAAAAGATTCTAACACAGAATTTTTAGGTACCTCCAGATCAGGGCATTTTACACCAAACACATGATACGTCAACCATTGCCGAATTTTTAAACGCTCTGTGTGTTGGGTAATGACACACTGGGACTAACATCTACAATGTATGGAGAAGTGATCGGTTCAGAAAAGGACTACGCCCAGAAATTAAGTTGTATGTCTCAGTGGGAGTCAGATTTAAACGTGAAATTAGAGGATGAAGAGTGGAGCAAGATATTTAACGCAGCGGCCAAGAGTTCCATATATACGACATTAAAGGAGAATGCATATAAGGTACTAATGAGGTGGTAGCTTACCCCAGTAAAACTATCTAAATTTGTCCCGGGTTACTCCCCCTTGTGTCCTAAGCAATGTGGAGAGCCAGCAGACCTGTTACACATGCTGGGATCCTGCCCTCGATTAGCCCCATTCGAATTGGCTACAGAGGATTTTTGGCCTTGAGATTCAGAGGAACCCCTGGCTCTTTCTGTTAAACAAACCAGAGCAAGAACTAGCCAGAATTAGTTGCTCATTTTTCAGCAGCTACGAGGTACGAGATTGCAGAGCTGTGGAAACAAAATACAATGCCACCTATCGACAAGATTCGCAACAGAATTTGGTTTGTATGCTAGATGGAAAAGTTAACAAGTTTAGTTAACGACACTGGCACACATTTCCAAAAGGTCTGGCTGCCATGGCTGGCCCAGACAGACATACAGGGGGTGAGCAATGCAATGGAAAGTGGCTGGAGAGATTCAAAACTCATCAGTGGTGGGAGAAAAGAGAAAACACAACAAATCCCTCACACCCCCCCTCCTTCTCCCCCCCTTCCTCCCCCTAACGTGTTGTGTTTTTTTTGTGTCATGAGGCATGGTACAGACATTTATGTGAGTGAGCTCATGTGATAAAATGTATAACTGTCTGTAATGCCTCATGGGATAAAAAATTGAAGTTATAAAAAAATATAAACTATTTAACGTGGTTAATTGAACAGGGTAAGAATTTACCTTCTTATGTAAGGAATAAAAAAGAGAAAAACCAGCAAGAAACCATTCAACTGGTAAAGATATGGGAAATATACAAGTTTTATGTCCATATCACTAAATTGTGTTAAATGTAGCATAATTGGATTGAATCGCTAGATTTGTAGCTAGAATATTTGTATTAAATGTCCTAAAAATAAGCAATGAGTGCATAGCTAATGCTGAGCTCAATCTTGCATACGTCCCTCCTCGATACTGCCACTGTCATGCTGAGGGTCACTGTGTCTTAATGACAGGGTGCAGTAGTGTTTATGGAGGGGGAATGTTGCCAACTTTGCCTAATCCCATTTGGTGTGTTTTCCTCTCTCTGCTAACAGTTTGAGAAAGCAAAAGCGGGAAATGCAATCAGCAGCTGCAAGTTCTGAAGGTATGCCACTTTGTACAGTACATGCACAGTTTTAAAGACACGGTTCATATGGCATCCAATATTTTAGCAAAATGTAAGATTGTGACAGAGTAGTGGCTATTCCAACGGGACTTGAGTTTGAGTTAGTTGCAAGGGATAACAGATCCACCTTGGTTGCTGCACTAAAACAAAGCAATAAGATGCATATCTTTTTTTGCCCAATTTTTTTAAATTACAGTAATATTAATAGTACTGTAATTGTTTCCTGGGTCTTGTAGATTTTGTACATTTTAAGAAACATATGTTATCAGACCCTACACATCCTGCCCTGTCTATGCTGCTAGAGCAAAACACAAGCTAAAAATGGAGGTGTCTACTCGCTGGAATTCAGCAGTATTATTCGCCATAGGCAGCAGAAGGCAGTCGATGATTATGTAATGGAGCAGGCTGCTGGGTTGGGCCTATCTGCAACATAGACAGTGGCATCTGGTGGGAGAGCTGGGCAGGCTCCTGAGGTCCTTTTAAGGAGGATACCACTCGTGTGACCTGTGATGATGAGGGCATAATCTAGACCCTCCTCTAATTTTCCTCCCAGAAAAAAATGAACACTGAGATGTATTAAGCTGCAATGCAGAGTATCTCACTCTGATATCATAGTAAAAGCTATTGGGGTTCTTGCACTAAGCGTCAAAAAGTCACTTTTCGCCCGTTTTGCGCAAAAAATGCCTACTACGATTCAGTAAGCCCCGAGAACTTGTCGAAAAGTGAAAAAAGCGCCATGTATCTTGGCGGTTTTTTTTCCGGCAGAGGCGCGGTGAAAAGGCACTTTTCGCCGCTACTCGCCAGGTTTTCAAACCTGTTCAATTCTAGTAGCCCCAAGCAGTGTTTCCCCGCTACTCGCTGCTCTAGAATGGAGATTTTCACGCAAATCCGTCACGGCAACTCAAATTGGCAAGTTGGTGGTGGAGAAGCATCGGCAAGGGCGACACAGAAAAAATCAGGCCTTTTTCCTGCCTGTGATTGATGCGGGGGTCTCAAAGCTGATACCCATTAATACCAGCACCAGAGCCCCCCGGCATGCATCCGAGGCAGGAAAAATGCATTTACGTTTACATTTACCGCTAACCGCTAAGGCAATGAAGGGGTTAACCACCCGTACCAGGTTTATTGTGGGTAGCGGGGGTGGGTGAAAGGTGTATTTGGCTCTTGGTGGCTGTTTAGGGCTTGCAGGGGGTTGCGGGTGGACTAAACCCCTTCATTACCTTAGTTGTTACGGACATGAATATTGTACATTTATACACTGTACAATTCAATGTTTTGATTGGCATTTGTTAGATATTGATCTAACCAATGCGGTTCAGCTCTGGAGACTCCATGCACATGTACACTATGAATAACATTTTATTACAAATATTTTTATTTGGGCCGAGGTTTACGCCGTGAGAGTGGCTGATCTCTCTCTGCTGCAGACACATCTCGGCAGGGGACGGCTTATCGGCAGCTTATCAGCAGGCAGTCTCGCCACCGGCTAATCACCATGTTTTGAAATGTTGCTCTTTTAGGGATTCGCCAGGGATTCGGCCCTTCCTGCATACTGCGACAGCAGCACGCACAAAACATGGCGAGTTCAAACCCCTGGCGAATGCAATTTTTCGCTGCTTAGTGCATGATCCCCATTGACTTGAATAACAGTTGGTGCCATATCTAGGTCTGATACCCTGTTTTGCAGCTTAATGATTTGTACCCTAATTATCACGTGAATTCAGGTAATGATGACAATGGTTAACATAATGCTTTAACGCCTTGAAATTACCCCCATGTTGTCTGTATTAAACAGAGCAATGTATACCTTAATTCAACACTGTAAGACCCTTCCTTAAAAATCTACAAGAGTAAAATACAATGACAATTTATCAATTCTGTCCAAGCAATGATGGAAAATGAGGAAAGGCAGAGACAGGACAGCTTCGAATTAGTAAGGTCACAGAGGGTGGCATCAGTGGTAGATTCCACACACAAAACAGACAAATCTGTATCATCAAATAGCACTGCATTAGTTCAATGCTCTCAGACACGCCTGGTGATAGAACTTGTGATGGTGGTCCTTCACTTTAGGCCATACTCCATCACTTTGAAATGGTTTGCTCTAGCCCAGACATAACCACATCTGATGGAACGAGTGCTGTGGATAAGGTGGAGACCTATATAAATGATTTACACGGGATCCAGGGGGAGCATGGGGGAAGAAATACAAGCAAAACAAATCTAAGTGCAGTATGAATGGGCAATGGCAAATGAGCTTCCAAAATCTTGGCTCCTGTAGAGTGGCTACTTACAAGATGTAAGAATAAAAACAGCAGTGTGAACAATCAATCAGTGGTGGATGTCAATGTAGGAATCATCAAGGTGGCTCAGGTGCTCAGGAGGGTATATCCCATTAATGAGAGAGAGAGGAAAATCTTGCATAGCGCAGATCAACCAAGATATAAAACAATTTAATCTAAGTAAAAAATGCTCTCACAATGTTACAAATAAAATCGGGCATGTCACACTGAATCAGTGTAGGTAGAGATCATCAGCCAGCCAGCTGACCATCCCGCGACTCCCAGAACACCTCTGTCTCTGCCCCTGCTCCTTCGCGTCACCGCACGGCTTGACGTCTGACGTCAGATCCGGTTTTGCTTTTCGGTGATAGCTGAACCTTCTGTGATCCCTCTCCAGACTGCTCCGTATGAAAGAAGACTCCCACTCTACGCGTTTCGCTACGTAATCACGTCGGCTTCATCAGGAGTGTGAAGTCTAGTATTATACTGTGTCTATATATAGCTTGGATACTAATTAGTTCATATGAAACAAATGTTCTTTGAGAGAGAATTTAGTGCAGCCGGTGTAATCGTAAGTGACTGCTTGATTAATCTGCCCCATGGTAGTGTGAAAACTAAATGGATCAATCTGCTCACCAATATGTAAATTAGTATTAATTACAAAGGTGCATAGGAGGAGAAGAAAATATATAGAGAACTGATCCAAGTAGGATCAAAAAAGATCCTCCAAATTATTTCACTCAAAGTACACTTTAAGGGTATATGTAGGACAACAATGGTCCAGCAGATAATTTTTCTGCAGTGGGCTGTCAGATAGACTGTAGGATCAGTATTGATTAATTAATTAAAATAAAATTATAACATTTTATTACATCCAAAAAAGTATATACAGTATTTATAAAGTGAGTGACACAGTGAATATTATTATTTACAGTGAGAAAATATAATAAAGTAAAATCCCCATAGCGGAGTGCAGAGTAGATAAGGGGCTGGGATAATATATTATGTTGGACTTGTCATATACGCATTAATATGCATGTCCAAGATACATATACCCATGATTTCTACTCAGACATCATGGATAATGAATGGTATATACACATTGTAATCTTTGTGCAGGACCAAATTAGATATATGCTTGCTAAAATAACATTCCAAAGGAAGGGTATATGACATAAATGTATAGGTGAGTGCGAAACGTAACCAATGTATACATATGGCAAAAAATGTATATAGTAATACACAAGGATTAATCCCACAACCACAGTTGGTTGGTAATGTAGCAGTATATTGGACTAAAGTTGTCCCTATTTAGGATATATTAAAACCATATGTGGAAGTATATGTATTCACTTATATAATTACATTATTTCTATGTGTAATAATACGTATGTATGTAGGAGCAATGTAATGTTCAAATACTTAGTAGCAAGGTGTAATACAACTGTCAAGCAGGATATCTAAAGGAGTTATAAGACAGATGCCGGGTCAATTATATGTCTATCATATCAAAAACAGCATGTTAGTTTGCTTCAGAGGGAAGTGGACGGTAACGGAGGACCAGGTAAGTCTGAAGAAAAATGAACACTAATATACGAGCCGTATTGTGAGGGCTGGATGTCGCAACTCCAATAACGTCACACTTCTCAACGCGCATTTCGTGTGTTGACCATGCAAATCAAATTTACCTGGCTTCAACATTTTTGGTAGCAACAACGCTCCGTCGCTGTCGCACTTACTAAAAGCGCTTGCGACGGAGTCAATGTATTTGTTTCGGAGCGACGTTGCGTCACCGTTGCAAGGCACTATAAGCGCAGCCTAAGGCCGTGCCTATAGTGACGTCGATGGCGATGACGTCACCCATCGCCATCGCCACCGGTGAAAGTTATGTTTCGCCGGGCGGCGGGGTCGCGGGATTCCTGCAATTTGATTTGTTCAAGGGCCGTCACGTGACGCGACAGCCCTTGAAAAATCAAATTTTGCCGGCTTCCACTTTCCGCGACAGCAACATTGCTCCTTCGCTTTGTCGCCATCGCACACACTATAAGCGCACTCGGTGGCGGCAATGTATGTGTTTTCGGGTGACGTCGCGTCGCCATCTCTGGCACTATAAGCGCGGCCTAAGGCTTCAACAGAAATTGCCCAGGACTCTCAGAGGGTAACTAAATCTGTCCAGGACTGTGGAAACTGGGGTTGGTTTGATGGTGATCCAGCTGGGGAGGGATGGCTGAGTACAGGGCTTTCTGCAGAGTCTGATGTGTCTGTCTGTAATGCAAATGTGGGGAAGGTATTGCCGTGGTGGGACCCCATATTTCAAAGGTATGTCCATCATATGAACTGGACACGGTTCTTGCTTTTTAGCGGGGACATTGTTGATCATTGGTGGGAGGAGGGAGAGTTCTCTTCGGAAGACACGGCAGAGGCTCTCAGATGAAGAGATAGTGAAATTAAACAAGGGTTGATACAACCAACTGGTTTAACGATAACCTACCAAGAACAGCCCTCTCATGAACCCCTATTCTGGGTGCAACCGGGCCAGGTCTGTGGCCGAAAATTAACCAAACTCAGCCGGGCTGACAGATTAATAGTGCAGAGGTACAGTCAGTCACATGGGTATGATTACTCCTATGTTCCTGAGCCCATAATGATGGAAATAGAGGCCAATAGAGAGGAGTGGTTGAGGGATGAATAGTACTACAATGAGGAAAATGTATGCTACCTCATCCGAATATGGCGGGTGGGGAGAAGCTTCTATGTGGATGGGAGGGAGTTGTCTCTGAATGGGGCCCGAGGATAGTGTATTCCATTTATGTTCTCAATGAGAAGGGTAGGTTGGTTAAGAAACCTGACCCATAACACTACTATTAAAGTGGGTGTGAATTCTCCATTTTAGGGGGGGATCCAGGTGTGTTCCTTAATGTTATGTTATGTCATGAAATGTTATGTCATGAACAGTTATGCATTGTCCCATGTTATTCAATTTAGGGATGATCTGTAAATTGGGTTCTCAGCGGGGTCTGTGAGATTCCACCAGGGGGGTGTGTAGCCATGTATCCTCGTGGCTACTAATCTGCCCTTCCTGACACATAAGTCCTGGTAACAGCGCAGGCAGTATAAGGGCACAATCTATGCCCTTGCTGCTGCAGCCGTAAACAACTCCCTGGACTGACAAGGGGGATGGGCCTAAGACTTGTGTGCTGCCCTATCAAGGGCTCAGACCTAGGACCCTCCTTCTAGGTACAAAAGGGGCTGAAGAGCTAAATGTACCTTTTGTTGTTGGATGTTTGGATCCAGGGCTCTGATCACCTTCCTTCGGGGAGGGGGATACTACCCCTTACACCACCAGGGAGTAAAGGAGCAAAGGATCTACCTTTGGGGCCTCAAGCCCCGGGGGTTGATTCCAGGGACCAGCGAGAGAGAAAGAAAAGTGCATGTTGGTATGCTGATTGAAGAATAAAGAACCATCCTTTGTTTTATACTCCTGCCTAGACTGCAATTTATCAGGGGAGTGCAAGAGGGTTTTCCTGCAGGAACTGCACCCGGATCTGCTGTGTCCTGCTGGAAATGAAGGCGCTGCACCCGTAAAGAACAGGGAAGATTCCTAAAGCCCGTTCTGATTTCCCCACTACCATCGGCGGACAGTCAGCAATCCTATAACCCTCACAGCTACAGCACAACAACACCAGGTAACAGTGAAATCTCCCAGAGGGTGGGGGAACACCTGTTACATATATATTAAGAGGTGGGTCTGGGTTTGACTTTACAGGGGTTGTGTGTGTAGATTTTAATTATAAACAATTGGTGAGAGGTCTGTGAAGGTCTGTAACCCCTCGTCCCAGTTTCCAAGCTTGCCCTGCCTACCTTTAAATTTCAAGTCCTGAGATGCAGGATGTGAATGACAAGTCTATTAAGACATCTTCCTCATATTAGAGAGGTAAATAGAACATTCACAGAGACAGTGTTAGGACTTGCAGAAAAAGAGGACACACCTTGACATGGTCTGCAAATTTACAAACGCTTTGGCCAAAGAATTTAACTGTGACCCTCACTTCTGAGAAAAGAACAGATACATATTTAACTATATGATTTGTCATGTTGGAAGTAGCATTGAGGTTCTCTGTATTATTATGTTTACCAGTGCTACTCTGCCTACTGCCCACGGCTTATTCATCATTTGTAACAAATGCCAATTTGCTGCCGGCATCATTTGAAATTGATTTTTTTTTCTACCATTTTGTGGCGGCTAAATAACAAGTACTCATACAGCATTGTAAGTCATAGAGCATCAATGTTGATACAGTAATTGGGTTTTATTTAAATCCTAACGGTTTCATCTTTGACACATGGGGAGAGGGACATCCCACAGACATATTCCTTTAATTTTCATTTGAATACTGTGATAAACATGTACATGTAGAAAAAGTGCATGGTGTGATTGCTGCCACACCTGCATGGTCCAGAGGGATCAAAACTAAATAAGAAAAGAGAGGCTGAGACTTTCAGTAGATAACACAGATTGACCGCACTGTCACTGGTGCTATCCTGTACATGACATATTACCACCACCATTAGCACCCACCAGTATTCAACACAAACCGGAAACGAGATACAAATGAATGTAGAGTAAACTTAAGCAGAAAAACAACACATCAATACTAGTATATAATGATGCAAATTATTATGTGATTAACGGTTTGTCAAACTCAAAATAAGCAGAAAGTGAATATAAAAAAATAACATTTGTTTTGAATATTTTGGGTTCTACATGAAATAATGGGGCTCTTGGAAGAAAGTAACTGAGCGACTACCTCACCAACAATTTGGAATGAGCTGCAGTACAGTACATTACATTAATATAATATGCAGCACAAGCGAGGTGAAGTGACTGATGCTACCTGCATACCAGCACAAACCAACACACAGGTGTGATACATAAGTTTATAGTTTATAAGTTTATAACGTTCATTAGCAAATTCGATCTTTAGTGAATAATTCACTAGACAACTTCCCATGGCCTCATGGTGCAGTTGATAAAATATGTTAAATAAATAAAATAGACGAATAAATGAATTACAAAACACTCCACTACACTGCATTGTGTACTGTTTACAACAACAAAGATCGTAATAACACTCATGCAATGTAATTTTCAAATTAATGTGTACATATTCAACATTCATGTAAGTTTTTAAAGTTAAGCATGACTATAATCAGTCTTTTAATTCCAAACCAAAGAAACCATTTATTATAAATGCTAATTATACAACAAAATAAAAAATTGTTCAAGTCTCAACTACTTACATTTTACCAATGCCATAAGTCAAGGGTGTGCAAAGATTACCCTCTGCATCCCTCTGCCGGCTCCCCCCCCCCCCTGCACACCCCCCCCCGCCTCCCTCCCCTTACCCTCTCTCAGCATTTCTGACATCACTACGTCATATGACGCTGCGTTACCATAGCAATGTGACATCATTTGACCCATTGGTGTTATTTAATTGATATGCCTTCGGGAAGAGCGCTGGGCCTACAAAATGCCTACATTCATTATTATTGTTTTTAGTAAGATATGAAAGGAACATGATAGCACATCCATCTCTGTTACCAGCAATAGAAATACAAGGTGACAGACAGCACCACCATATGAAGTAATACCAAGTAATGGTTTTGGGTGCATAGGGAAGAAAAAGGGAACCCTATAATCCCTAATGTCAATATTACTGTATATACAAAAAGCGTTCCCCGCACACATTATAAAAGCCAAAAAGATAAGAAATAGTATGTTTTATTATAAAAAATTGGAATGAACATATCAAAAATGACATCCATTATGTATAGCATATACAGTAGGCACACAATTAATGTGATACAAACACATAAAGAATTTTTTATATACAGTATATGGACTGATATATATATATATATATTTTTTTTTTTATGTACCTCCTAAAGATTGAAGGCTCCAATCAAGCCTGTATGATTTGTGTGAGCATTCGTAGCAAAGATAATTCCAATATCCTGAAATCTTTCCTTAAACTGAATAAGGGAAAGGGCATTCTAATGACATTCTGGAATCAGTACCCAGCTTGCTATTATCAAGAAATTGCCTCAATTTGCATAAATATTCAACAGTTCTCCCAACTAGCCCATGGTAAGTAAGCTATTCTTGCTTTCTCCTTCTCTGTCTGTTTTACCACTGCCAACCACCTCAGCAAACCACATGTGCCAAACCTTTGGCATTCAGAGTATGAGAGAGTTAGGTCCCATGCCAACAGCCCCATAAATAACCTAGCCCTCCCTCATCCTCCTATCAACCTAGCACATCACTGCTGGGCCCTCATGCCAAGGGTCATGCTCCCTTCCTCTTATTTGGCCAGGGTTTTCCTTATATATATATATGGTACCCTGTATAGTAAACAGTTTCTTACATGTACGCGTGGTGTAAAATATAACTCATTAGTGCTTGTAAAAGAGATCAAGAATGACGCATAATTTTATATATCTCCTTACAATCTGTGTCCCATGTAAATTCTTTCGTAACACCTCCTACTGAACATTGCTGAAGTCAAACACTGGTGCAGTTGGGCAAAATTGGAGAAAAGTACTTTGATAAATTGACTTTAGATGAAAAGGGCCTAGCAACATTTAGCAAATTTATACCTAAGTACAGCAATAAAAGCAATACATAACTGGAAATAACAAAAATTTTATATTTTATTATGTCAGTTTTTTTAAATATACTGTTCAATTAGTAATGCTATTTTCTTGGTGATAAACTACCATACTATATATGATTTTCTTCTGAATTCTTTTAATTATACAGTATGTATTAAAAGTTCTAAGAATTTGATGATATGCACAGACAGAGAGAGAGAGAGAGGGAGAGTATAAAAAAATATATATAAGTACAGTAAGTAGGTCTTCTACTAAATGACTCCCCCTCAAGGAGCTGACACTAGGATGGGAACCAGGGTCTCTTGATTCATGCTGTGTCATAATTTACAGTCAGTGTCTTTACTCACTGAGCCAGTCCTTATCTATCATTAACATCACATTAAATCACTAACGAGCTTGGAGGATCTGGGCCAGAATGTCTTGCTCTTAATAAAAAACAAGTTCATTCATTTTTATGGTTCCGACTCTTATGTAGCCCCAATTTGGTTCACTTGCCAACAAAACACAACTGTTAAAATAAAGAAACCAGAGTACTGTAGCACCGTGTATCTGGTTTATTGTACCAGTGATTATTACCTAACTCTTCCATTGTTATCTGTATAACATTTAAATAAGTAGTCTTATGCCGGACCATTGGCGTACAATGATATCCACACCCTTCAGATACACCACACCACATGACACCACACTCCTCTAATAGTCCCACTATGTTTCTGAATTCAAACAGAGCTTCGACAGCTCCATTTACATTCAAGAGGAAGGAAATGTGTTAGTATATTAAAAAGTATTCTCCACATAAACATGTTTTTACTCAAGAGGAAAAGTGTGTGAAAAGTCAGTATCTGATGACACATGAGAGCAATTATTAATCATTAAAATTACTTTACATTTTAATTGAACATTTCCTGGACATAATCCTGGTCAGCACCTGCAACATGTTAGTGATTATTTTGGCATGGTCCAATGGATCTCATATTCTTTACCTTCTCTTCAAACTGTAATTCCACCTCGGAGGCTTCCCTTAGGTAATTAGCTATGCTGTTAATTCAATGTAAAATTGTATGGTGCTTACAAATATAGGTGTACAACATAGACACATTGTAAGTATTCTGTTTAGACATACTATTTTTTTGTCCCAGTACCAATGGTTTTCCTGCCTTGGTCGTACTTTTCAGGATTGGCAAAAGGATTGGTGCAGATTCAAGCTCTCTATGTATGACCACTACAAACTTCAAAAAATTTCAGTCAAACTTGCATCATCAACATGTACATCACATAATAGTACGGCAATATAGTGGAATGGAGTCAGTACAGTGGCCTGTACCAAATTCTGTATTTTTGCAGGTTTTTTTTACTACATAACATATACAGTATTAAAGGCTCTTTCATCCCTCTCCTACTAATGACAATGCATAAATCGATGACTGTCAATAGGAAGAGTTTTTTTTTAAATATGGCAGCTCTTTGGGCACTTGGAAGATTTTCTACCAAGGACATACTGGTTCATTATTTTTCCTTCTACAAGCAGAGCTTTTTTATGTAGAAGTGGGTTCAATAAATGTAGCTGGAAAGTCTATGAGAGAGTAAGCAAGCCCAGTGTTGCATGAGAAGATAAAACACATCACTGCATCCACCAGGAAAGAATGTTGCTGTGGTAGAATTCCAAACGATTGTGCAGTGAGCTCAGTGATGCGTGGGGATCTGAAATTTCATTAAGACCTTTAAAATTGAGTTGATACTGATTTCTTCTCTACCACTAGAGAATTCTAAAAAGAGAACTGGAGCAGTTTTTTTTTACAGCATGCTAATTGGAGAAATCCCACAACAGTAATAGCCCTTCCCAAGCCTAATCAGCAGAAAGGAGATTCAAACAATTAGAGTTACAGTAGCTTCATGAATGTTACATTATCATTTTCCCTGTAGAGGTTTCAATATTTACAGGATAAATTAGATTTAATAAGTTCACTTACATTTTCATCTGTGTCAATGTTTCAGATAGTGTGAATGTGTTTCCATCAAGTCCATCAACTACTTATATTAAACTTTTTCCATGTTGATCAAACCTCTTTACAGAGCTTTACTAAAATGTATTGATACCCTTAGTTCAAAACACTATACTTTTGTGATTAAAGAGATCTTTAAAGTATGAACATTTTAAGGACAAATGTAGAAAATAGCCTAAATGCAAAATTGTGAATAAAACTTTATTGAGAGCAATTTAAATGTTGCATGCAACTAGACCTGGGCTCAGTAATAACTAACAATGGTGGACTCAGTAATAACTAACAAAAGATCACTGAGGCCATAATATATTTTTTATGGTTCTCTTATTACATAATATGTATTAGGATACTAAATTGCACATTGTTTACAGTTTGCAGCAAACCTGTTCATACTGTATATGAAAAATATTTGCATATACAGTATATAATTTAGAATGTTTTTTCTTTATTGAAATCTAAAAAGCTACAAACATAAAATAATAACAATAGAGTAATCTCGTTCTACTATATCAATTAATTATTTTATAATTCTTCACAGTGTCCGAAATCAAATGTCACGGGATTCAGATGCCTTTCGTATCACTGGAAGATACATGTAGCGATGGTACGTTGATATATATGGAGCCCTCTTTCCCCCCTAACAAAGAGACTACCGGTTCTGCCATTTCCTGTTGGCTCACAGAGGGTGCAAGCCTCCGCCACGAGGAGCCGGGGGTGGTATAATTATCGTCTCGGTGCAGCGGCCTACAACTGCGAGGGATCCCAGCATAGTGGGAGGAGCCCCTCACATGAACCAATAGTAATAGTAAAATTTTTAAACTTCCATGATGCAATAAAGAATTTCTACGCCCAGCCTCCGTTATCTGTTCCGCGGCCGTGCCCGCTGTTTGTTCCTCCCCGGTGAGGTTTTCCTGTCTGTATCTCTACACAGCCTGGTGCACGCAAGAGAAACAAAAACCGGATGAACTGTGAAGACAAATGTGAGTTTATTCATTCATTATTACTCTTGGAGCATCCCCAGGCTTTGTGGCTCATATTGTAGCGGGACTTGCATGGGGTCTGGGTGGGTTTCAGGATCTCTCACAGACAACCCTTTATAGTCAACGCCAGAACCACATTACAACTAGGGGTTTATTTCCCATATGCTCCTGTATACAGTTGTTATTCCGGATAAAGCAACACATGTTCATTATTCAAGTGGAAACCAGCTCTGTAGCATTGGTTAATTGGGGAAGCAACACCCTAATGTTCTCTCTGTTGGTGCACTTTGTTGAGGTACCTGCCTAGTACTCCAGTACTCGGTGCGGCCGACTTAGCAATGAGGATCGTTCTGATCCAGTGACGTGGTCCTCCACGATTGCGTCCGCCTTTGCGTTGTGTGGACACCGGTAGGAGAGTCACACCTTTAAGAGTCTTTGATATCACTGCAGTGGTCTGGTCCCAGTCCACAGGCAGCGGTCACCGTGCAGCGTTTTCACTGTGTCCCTGACACCACGTTAAAATGGGGAAGCGTTCCTATCTAAGGGCCTTCCCTGAAGCAGCCACAAGCTGCACATGATTGGGGCCTATCTGTGACCTAAGGGGATTCTCTGGCCTAATCTGAGTGCCACTGACACTCAGACCCTACCTTCCCTTGTCTGTCCTGGCTCCAACTGACAAGCGCTATTTCCAGCGCGAAATGTATGCATACATGCGCAATGGTGTAAAAGATAGTGGTGCCTTATGTCTCTGTCTGCCGCAAGACGACGGCGACCTGGTCACCCCTCCACTACCTCCTCCATGCCGCAATACCTGTGCTGGGTCCACCTGCCATTCCGGCAGCACCCGACACCTCTCTGCAGCGAGCCCGCAGCCGCAACAGCCTCCCCCTTCCCTGTGCCCCCATCGAAGGTAAGGGTGGGGAAATGGGGACATGGCTACATATATATTTTTTTGAAACACACAAAAGTATACCGCATCGAAACAATATGTCACTGATGCCCAAGAACTGTCAATATATAGTATAATATTACTGGACAGTGGTGCTAAAGGTTGAAAATAGATAAATAGCAACAAGGAAAGCAACCTTCCAAAAAGCACAAGGGCATACCAAAACAGTATTAACAATGAGTTTATTATAGTAGGTTAAAAACAAGGGAAGAAAATTAAAAGATGAGGAGGACTCACATCTACCAAGCATTTATACCTAGAGGCAAAGGTACAAGGATAAGGCAAATAAAACACCAGAAAATGTTCAACAAACACAAGAAGCTCTCAATTGAGCATACATGTATAACACATGCACACACTGCAGATTAGTGCACATCCAGCAAAAGATCACTGTTTGTTGTGAGGAGATAACTGCAGAAAGTGGAGGCAGTAATAGCACATGTAGCAATATTATAGATACATCACCACTTAAAGCATGGGTGTCAAGGGCCAAATAACAAATAACCAGAGCCTCTTGTCAGGAAAAAGCAGTAGGGGTCCCACTCCACAGACTCGCACTCCAACGCGTTTTGACTTAAAACTGTCTTTTTCAGGGAGTGGTGAGGGGAGAAATGAGCTAGAATTTATAGGTAAAATTAGTTAGGAGAATTCGCGCCAAAAATAAGTTTAATATATAGCAGCTGTGGTAAATGGGAGTACTCTCCTTAAAGCATAGCGTCCTGATTGCTGTGAAAGCATAACTATTAACCTCATTGGTATAGGAGAGTCATATGGTGCACATCTGATCCTTCTGTGTCAAGATCGAAATATGACGCATGTGACATCATTGCGCATAGCGCGTCATTGTGTAAGGTTGCCATGGCAACCATAGGTTGCGTATTATCAAACGGGCACCGGCCCAGATAGAAGGGAGCAGTCAGGGCTGCACTAATATCAAATTAATGGCACTACTGGTCCTCCAATAGTCAATCAACCCAATTTAGCATACATCGTAGTATACATTTTAAGATCGCGGGATGACGCCGATGACGTCATCACGCAATGAAAATCATTGCGTAGGGTTGTCAAGGGGATCATACAAACATAAACAGAACAGCCATTAACTAGGGAAACACCGTAGACCAATAGAGCACATGAATATATAATACCCACAAAAAGAATTGTGTTTGCTGAGCAAACGTTGGTTTATGACAAACTCCCAATTATAGTATACACTAGTGATTTGTATAATACTATAATGACAACAATATTAGCGGTGACTATAAATATAGGCATCAGTAGTAATTGTCAGCTAACCATAATGAATAATAGTACAGGAAAATGTCATGGCAAAACTGTATAGTGGTACATAATGGTGATATATATTTTCTGGTGTTTTATTTGCCTTATCCTTGTACCTTTGCCTCTAGGTATACATGCTTGGTAGATGTGAGTCCCCCTCCTCTTTTAATTTTCTTCCCTTGTTTTTAACCTACTATAATAAACTCATTGTTAATACTGTTTTGGTATGCCCTTGTGCTTTTTGGAAGGTTTCTTTCCTTGTTGCTATTTATCTATTTTCAACCTTTAGCACCACTGTCCAGTAATATTATACTATATATTGACAGTTCTTGGGCAACAGTGACATATTGTGTCGATGCGGTATACTTTTGTGTGTTTCAATATATGTCTTTAGCTTTCTCTCTATAGCAATTCCTATACCAGCTCCACTTTTAACTATATACCTTCCCTTCCTTTTTCACACAAGAGCTAGTATGAATGTTAGTGCTTAAGAAGAGCAGAGAATTACCAGCGCCAAAGCAGCTTTTTCATTTTCACGTACTGATTTAGCTGACAATATTACCGATACTCCTGCCTCTGGATCTACAGAGATAGACGCGCTGAATACGTTTAAATATTAATCACAGAGGAGATTGCATAGCTGGTGGAATCGCACGGCACTCAATAACTATCTTTTACACAAAATAATCCCAAGAGGCTTGAGGATTAAGCTTTTCCCTGCTTTTGAATTCTTTGATAACTCTTTGAAAGAACGTTGGGAAGCATCCCTTACTAGATGCTCATTGGAGCTGATAGCTATCCTAATTGAACATGATAAACTTGTGTTGGCTGAATTGACTGATAAGATTGAGATTGCTAAAAAGGAGCTTATTAATGTGATTTCCACATCTATTGATCAGGTGGAATGTGACTTGGTTAAATATGAAGAAGGTCTGATTGATTATAAGAAAAAGAAATTTGATAGAGACATTATAGATTTTGAGAAAAAACTTGTATATAGATGGAATAGAGGCAAGGGTACTAAAAGGGCACATCACCAAGGCTGCGACCTCTCTCTGTCTTCTGAAGCCGTTACTACAGACATTGACTCATCGGACACTGATGCACAGCGTGCCACAACATCTACTGCTGTTCCCCTCAGTTCCTCATCAACCTCTTTTTTAGGCAGGGGCTCGCGCCCAAGAAAAGGAAGAGGAAGACGAGGCAGGGAAGGAAGGTAACTCAGAGACAGAGAGACATATGGCTACAAGCCTCAGTATCAGAATCGACGGGCCTGGTAGATGATGAGCTTAATATAATCAATCTTTCCGAAATTATTTTTTCTGATGCTCAAACCAGAGTATTGAAGAAGGGTTTATCTTTTTCTCCTACCATGTATATGGACAAATTTGAGGTTATTAAAGATCTAAACCTTTTTTGTCGCAAGTTGTTACTTTTAAAACATTTCTCTAAATCTCAAGACCCTGATATAGACTCTTCAACTTCGGCGATGTGGGTTAACGAAGAACTACAGACTTTGGAAAATTTGGTAGCACTCCTGGAGGAACAAGAGACTGTTAGTACAGCCACCAAGGATATTATGCTGCGGACGAAACCCAAATCTACCTTCTGTCCACCTATCCAGAGCTGTTCGCCAGTTGATGTTTTCGCTACGCTTGTAATGGAGGAGATCCTCAAACTACCCGCAATACATAAATCTACGAATTTGGGTAAGGAAGAGTGGTTGGCTATTAAAGAGCTACAACGAATTCCGTCCGTAGAAATTAAGCAATCTGACAAGGGGGAAATGTTGTAATCTGGCCGCAGCTAATGTATGAACGTGAAGCATATAGACAGCTACATGATGCTTCATGTTACTCTGAGCTTTCATGTGATCTTACTTTGCGGTTCAGGTCAGACTTGGACCGCAAATTACACATTGCTTTAGATAACAACACCATCACTAAGCGTAATTATGATGGCTTGATTCCCAAGTTCCCTGTGGTCCCAACCTTTTACCTATTGCCCAAAATCCACAAAAATGCCTCTCGCCCACCAGGTCGCCCCATTGTTTCAGGAATAGGGGGGTTGTGTGAACCTGCTTTCCGCCTCATTGATTCATTTCTTTGCCTCTCTGTTGTTAATTTACCATCTTATTTGAGAGACACGATGGAGGTCTTGTCCAGGGTCGACTGCATCACGGTCGATGAGGACACCATCCTCGCGACCTGTGATGTGGAATCCCTGTACACTAGTATTCCCCACCGTGTGGGTCTCCAAGCATCAAAATTTTATTTATCCATGCATTACATTTCTGTTGATTTGATTGATTTCATAATAGATTTACTCCAATTTATCCTTACTCATAATTATTTTATTTTTAAAAATAAATATTATTTGCAAGTAAGAGGCACAGCAATGGGGGCGGCATGCGCACCCTCCTATGCGAATCTATTTTTGGGCTGGTGGGAGAGAGAGGTAGTTTTTTCGGATCAATATCATCACTTCAGTGATTTGGGCTTGTTGTGGTTGAGATACATCGATGACATCCTGGTGGTCTGGAAAGGCACCAGTGATGCATTTGCAGATTTCATTGATGCGCTCAACCACAATTAACTTAATATTAAACTTACCTTTCCATAGATTTTTTAGATGTTAGGATAAGCATTGATCAGACTGGCATGATTGAGACAGATATTTACCGTAAGGCGACTGCAACAAATTCTGTTCTCCATGCCTCCAGTTGGGTTGATTGACTATTGGAGGACCAGTAGTGCCATTAATTTGATATTAGTGCAGCTCTGACTGCTCCCTTCTATCTGGGCCGGTGCCCATTTGATAATATGCAACCTATGGTTGCCATGGCAACCTTACGCAATGACGCGCTATGCGCGATGACGTCACATGCGTCATATTTCGATCTTGACACGGAAGGATCAGATGTGCACCATATGACTCTCCTAGACCAATGAGGTTAATAGTTATGCTTTCACAGCAATCAGGACGCTATGCTTTAAGGAGAGTACTCCCATTTACCACAGCTGCTATATTTTAAACTTATTTTTGGCGTGAAATCTCCTAACTAATTTTACCTATAAATTCTAGCTCATTTCTCCCCTCACCACTCCCCGAAGAATACAGTTTTAAGTCGAAACGCGTTGGAGTGGGAGTCTGTGGAGTGGGACCCCTACTGCTTTTTCCTGACAAGAGGCTCTGGTTATTTGTTATTTGGCCCTTGACACCCATGCTTTAAGTGGTGATGTATCCATAATATTGCTACATGTGCTATTACTGCCTCCACTTTCTGCAGTTATCTCCTCACAACAAACAATGATCTTTTGCTGGATGTGCACTAATCTGCAGTGTGTGCATATGTTATACATGTATGCTCAATTGAGAGCTTCTTGTGTTTGTTGAACATTTTCTGGTGTTTTATTTGCCTTATCCTTGCACCTTTGCCTCTAGGTATACATGCTTGGTAGATGTGAGTCCCCCTCATCTTTTAATTTTCTTCCCTTGTTTTTAACCTACTATAATAAACTTGTGTGCTTTTTGGAAGGTTGCTTTCCTTGTTGCTATTTATATATATTTTTTTACCTGCGATGTTTGCATCCTACAGTATTAGATAGCACATAACTTTTCTTTATCTTCTTTACTGGAGTGTATAACACCTTGTTCCAGATAAAGCAATAAGATAATTCCCGTTTCATAACTTATGCAGGCAATGTACGCTGGCTGCTTTCTAAATTCTTTGATGGGTATAGTCTGCATTTTAACCATTGCACTAAAAAATATGTATGGCTTTCAGTTAGAAGTTTTCTGCTGTGAAATTGTTTTATTATATCATTTTTATTTTCAAAGTAAACACTTATTGTGGCACTAATACTAAAATATACTTTATTTTTGGTTTTAAAAAGAAAATGGATAATTTCAAACATTTCAAACACAATAAATACTACAGTATGTATATGATATACCATGTAACACAATAGTAGTTATTTCAGTAAATATAAAAGCTGATATAGAAAAAAATGAAAGTTCTGTACAGTGCATGACCTGAAGATTATTAATATTAAATGCTGCACTCATGGATTTTATATTTTCAAAATGAAGATCAATTTGATGTTTATATTATTTTTGAAATTATATTTCTATAAAGCCAGTTCAGCTTACTAAATTATACAGTATGTTATACAAGCTGCATAGGATGTTTGTAATTTGCGACTGGTACAGTTGTGTTATTGATTTAGCTGATAATATAACAGATTTTAGATGGATTGGTATCTACTGTATGTCCTGTAACTTGTTTAATGAAGATGGTAAAACTTTAAATCATGATGCAGAAACAAATTGTTACCTACAATATAGTGGGAACAAACATTTTAACAAACATACTGGCACGTAAATCTACATGATAACCTCTGAATGGAATATTCTAAGCTACTTTATTGAAGTTGTTTTTTTCTACTTGCAGTATTTGGATTTTAGATTATAAAAAAATAGGGAAGTCAATTGTTTTTAACTAATATAAAGATGAAGCGGCCATTATTCAAACATTTCTCAGAGCTGTTTTTGTAAAGTCTGCGGTATTCCACGCAATTCACTCGTTATTCTCGGTGAACGCTAGCATTAACGTGTCCAATCACACCTGTGTTTAACATTGTTGATTTCTTTGAATTACCTGGATTATGATTTGTTTGGGTGCAGTTCTTCGCGTATCCGCCAGGTGGCAAAATGTATCCCCTTTGCACTATCCAGAGCATAGTACAGTTACTGTACTGTTTGTGTCAATTTGCAGGTGTTTAAAAAACAAATAAAAAGAGAGTCCACCAAAGTAATTCATTGTAAAATGACCTTGGTTGATTAAGACGCTGAAGACGTTATCAAATTTAGGCGTTTTCATAATTTAAGTATCTCAACACAATGTTGGGTACATTATTCTCAATTGCTATGCCCGCATAATTGCTGAATAGACTGAACCTGTACACTCAACATCATGCCAAGTCTTTATTCAAACCGAGCGTCGGTTACGCATTTCTATTATTTTCTGCAATTAATGCTGGAACAGATTAGAAGGCGACTTTAGCATAGATATATCATCATATCATTGAGAACTACAATTATTTCAAATTTTCACCTAACCATCATGGGTGGAAGCATTCGATAAGGCAAACTGTAACTAATGAGGATTATTTTTTCCGCACTGCCCCTCCTGAGGGAGATAGCAGGGGTTATTGGTCTGTGCTCCCAGGTTTGCCGGTATTTTTGCTGATAGCAACTTCAAAAGGAGAAAGGTCAGGTTTAATCCATTAAAGATTCGTATTTCCCATCCCTGCAATGTACCAACCCCAGCTTGCCAAAACAATTGCAATTGCAATAATGGGCCGATCGTCACTGACATCACTGAAAACCTAGTGAAGTCACCTTATTAAATCATTGCTACCTGAACCGGCCTGGTATCAATCATTGCTACCTGGCCATGCCTAATTACAATCAATGCTTCCTGGCACCTTCTGACTACCAGCAGTCACCTGTCAACTATAATGCAGACGACATGATGACCCCAGCTTCTATGCACAATACACCTCTGACATTGGCTCATCTCCACCCAATTGGCAAAGTTTATAATAAAGGTAAATATAATGTACTGTAATATACAGTGAAACACTATACAGGCATACCCCGTTTTACATACACTCGCTTTACGTACACTCACTAGTACGTACATTTTTTTTTTGTTGCACCTTACCCCCTGTGTACGTACGTGTGCTTCGCGAGTACGGACACCAGGGGGCGGCGTGCGCACCTCAACACTCCTGCAACCTCCTTCATGCTCGATCTCCCTGTTCCCTCTGCCCTCCGATCTGTCTCTGTTCCCCCTCCCATCTGTCTCTGTTCCCCCTCCCATCTGTCTCCGTTCCTCCTGCACCCAAGCTCCATAAATCTGCAGCTTAACCAGCAATTCTGCCCGCACTTACTGCAGCCCGTGATTCTGCTTCCTCCGATCCCCCGCTCCTCCCCCCTCCTCCTAGAGCTCGCTCCTGTCTGTGTGAGGGGGAGGAGAAGATTGTCTGCTGCAATCTTGCTTGTGCTGTGTGGTGTGTGTCTGAGTGACTGTGTGTGGGTGTGGGTGTGGTGGGGTGTGTGTGTGGGTGTGTGTTGTGTGTGTGTGTGTGTGTGTGTGTGTGTGTGTGTGTGTGTGTGTGTGTGTGTGTGTGTTTGTGTGTGTGTGATGGTTGTGTGTGTGTGTGTGTGACTGAGTGACTGAGTGACAGTGTGTGATTGAGTGACAGTGTGTGACTGAGTGACAGTGTGTGACTGAGTGACAGTGTGTGTGTGTGTGTGTGTGTCTGACTGTGACTGAGTGACAATGTGTGTGTGGCTGAGTGACAATGTGTGTGTGTGTGTGTGACTGAGTGAGTGACTGTGTGTGTGTGTGTTGTGTGTGTGTGTGTGTGTGTGTGTCTGTGTGTGGTTGGGTGTGTGTGGGTGTGTGATGTGTGTGGTGTGTGTGTGTGTGTGTGGGTGTGTGTGTGTTGTGTGTGTGTGTGGTGTTGTGTGTGTGTGTGTGTGGTGTGTGTGGGGTGTGAGGTGACTGTGTGTGTGTGTGGTGTGTGTGTGTGACTGAGGACATGTGTGTGATGAGTGAAGTGTGTGAATGATGTGATGTGTGTGTGCTGTGTGTGTGTGTGTGTGTGTGTGTGTGTGTGTGTGTGTGTGTGTGTGTGTGTGTGTGTGTGTGGTGTGTGTGGTGGGTGTGTGTGGGTGTGGTGGGGTGTGTGTGTGTGTGTGGGTTTGTGTGAGTGACAATGTGTGTGTGTGACTGTGTGTGACTGAGTGACTGTGTGTGACTGAGTGACTGTGTGTGACTGAGTGACTGTGTGTGACTGAGTGACTGTGTGTGACTGAGTGACTGTGAGTGACTGAGTGACTGTGTGTGACAGTGTGTGACTGAGTGCGTGTGTGCATGACTGAGTGAGAGTGCATGACTGAGTGAGTGAGTGTGTGACTGAGTGAGAGAGAGTGAGAGACTGAGTGAGAGAGAGTGAGAGACTGAGTGAGAGAGAGAGAGAGTGAGAGAGAGAGAGACTGACTGAGAGACTGACTGAGTGAGAGAGAGAGACTGCGAGAAGGAGAGAGAGACTGCGAGAAGGAGAGAGAGACTGCGAGGAGAGAGAGACTGCGAGAAGGAGAGAGAGACTGCGAGAAGGAGAGAGAGACTGCGAGAAGGAGCGCGTGACTGCGAGAAGGAGAGAGACAGCGAGAAGGAGCACGTGACTGCAAGAAGGAGAGAGCTGCTATACAGTACTGACCTGCGTGCGCGCCTCTCACCTATTTGCTTGCTCCCATTCATTTTATTTGAATAAAGCCTATTGTATTTATTTTGGTTACAAATGCCTTATTTACATCAGTTATGCACATATATGACGATTGCAGTACAGTACATGCATCGTAAAGTGGAAAAAAAGTAGTGCTTCACTTTAAGTACATTTTCACTTTACATACATGCTCCGGTCCCATTGCATATGTTAAAGCGGGGTATGCCTGTACAGTATTAGCTTTAATTCCCAATGACACTACAGTAGTGTACAATATGCTTGTAGACATGCACCATATAGCTCAAGTTGACGCATGGGCAGTACAGGAAATAAGAGCATACTTTTTTTTCCAGAAAAGAAACTTTGAAATCGAGCAGCAAAGATAAGGATGAAGTTTGATGGAACTCTAATTTCATTTTTTTTATACTTTGCGTTTTTTACTTTTATACAGTCCCTCAGTATTACCAGCTTCACACTTTTGAAACTTTGCCATGTTAATTTTTTTTACAACACTCAACAGTATGCACTGTAGTACTGTACAGTATGTGATCAATTCAATTACTGCACATGCCATAGCCTGTACTAAAATTTCACAACAAGATATTTTTTGCTTTTACAGTATTCCACTTCCTGGTTGATAGAAAACACAGTTTTCTTTTATCAATGATTTTGCATTTTGCAGTATACCGTAATTAGACTTTGCATGTGTAATTAATTCAGATAAGAAACCCCAAAAATAAATATTAATAACTAAATAAAGTCCTGCATTGTAATTTCTCAAGAATGACTTCACTGCCAATGTCAATTTCAAGTCAGAAAAAAGAAAAAAAAAGGCACATTATCTTTGGGCCTTTGATTCTTGGCTGAGAAATGTTTTTGTCGTTTTCACACACATGCACAGGGGTGATAAGTCCTGCATTGTGATTTCTCAAGAATGACTTCACTGCCAATATTAATTTCAAGTCAGAAAAAAGAAGAAAATAGGCATATCTTTTTTTTTTCCTCAACAAGAGCTTAATAAATGAGTGATTTTAAGAAAGCATAATGTGATGCAGTTTTTTTTAAATATTTTATCAATTTTTACATTCATAAAATCATTTCCTTTTTATTTTTTTAGGAAGTGGCATACACTTTTTTAAGGAGAGGGTATACTATTCAAAATCTTTAAATTTGAGTAGGCTTGGTCAGCTTTTCATTCTGTTTATGGAAATATCACACACACAGAAACATGTTCGCAAGGGAGTTTGAACTTTTATTACATTTTGAAACAGTTCAAATTAACTAACCAGCGATGAATCTGTAAAATTCCGTGTCCTTTCTTGTACATATCCTGCATTCACATTCTGAGATACTTTGAAATACTTTTCCTCTGCATTTCTGCTTTAGAAAATAAATCAAGCACAGAGGAGTGTAAATTCGATGTGTATTCGATGTATATTCAATTGAATCAACAGAAGTGATGGTGTATTTATAATGTAATGGACCTCGCTCGACAGCACTGTGTCTTACCTGGCAGTATTGCCGGGAGAGTTTCCCTGCACCAAGGAGGGTTTTTTTTCCTGTGCATTCTCTTTGCACAGCTCCAGACATGCAAAATAGAAAATAAGCATTAAACAATTAAATAATTTTAAACAATCAACTGGTTTTTTTTTAGATTAAAAACATTGGCGGCGCATCTATGTTTTTAAATAAATGTATAACTAGTAGCTGCCAAACAGGTTGGAGGACATCCAGGGCAGAGGGAGAGCCCTCGTATGCCTCAAAAGGGCATTGATTCTGTCTCTGATGGTTTTCCTATGCTGATTGTTAAAATTAAAATAGCACTTAACTTCTTCCATAATTGTTCCAATTACATTTGAAGGAAGACCCATCTTTTGTTTATTGCCTTCATAATTTACATTTTTGGTCCAATTGCTGTCCATCTCAAAACTGACGTGGTGTTTAAAGATGATCTGGGCATATTTCTGAGGTAGACCACCACATCTGATCTTGTATTGTTGATTGTTTAAAATTGTTTAAAATTATTTCATTTTTTAATGCCTATTTTAAGACACAGTGCTCAAATCCATGCTGACAAGTCCCTTCCCCCCAAACCCCCAAAACCTAATGTAAACCTCTAGTCCTAATATACAGTGCTGTACCCAAAGCCATGCATGCTTTGTCTCCTCCCCCCCCCCCCCCCGAAGGAGAAGAATAAAAATGGTCTGTACTGGTGTTATGGTCCTTTTAGCTTCTTATAGCCAAGGATGCACAGAAACAATTTTCCCTCTGGAATGTAACATTGTTGTGGCAATACTAACTTGAAAGTCTGACACTTAGTATACTGTAGCAGCACTAATACACACTGGTGAATAAGTCCTGTATGAGTAGCCAATTACAATGAATCAGTGATTCTTGATGTAGAGTAGATCATGCTGAAAACTTGAGAGATTTTTTAACCATAATGAACAGTGTGATCGATAATATAGAATATTGTCTCTTTCTTTACAGACCCAGATGTCAAGAAGCACCAGCCATTGCGAAGAAGGAAAAGACAAGATTGTAAATTTTGAAGAAGAGGCGACGTTGTATTGTTCTATTATTATTTGTCCCTTTATTATCCTGTCCAAATAAAAATTTCATTCTTTAAATATACTTTTTTGTGTGTTCATGTTTTACTGTCTAGACACTTACAGTAGTTTATACCTAAAGTTCTAAAGGCATTTAAATATATACAAATGTAATTGATACTGTATTATGTACAGAATACAGTATGTACAAAAAACAGTATAAAGCTAGAAAATTAAAGTGTTTGCTACTATTTAGATACACTAACAGCAGTAGTCCTGTACTACTGTCTAGCAGATACAGTATCTAGCGACACCGTGAGGAAATGCACTGTATCTTACTGTACAGTAATTTAATTGGGAACATCAGGACATGCATGGGCAGAAAAGTGATGACACGCATACAGTATGCGTTTCAACAAGTTTCCAATTTGCAAAACATGCATGCACATAAATGTGATGACGCATATGCGTTTCAACAAGTTTCCAATTTGAGAAACACGCATGCACAGAAATGTGATGACACTCATATGCGTTTAAACAAGGTTTCAAAATTTGAAAAAACACTCATTAAAAACATATTTTACATTTGGCAGAAGAGGCGACATTGTATTTTTGGCAAAGGAGCCTCAGAAAGGACTGCTTTCCCATGTATACTGTATGAACTCATAACATTAATCTTCAAATTACAATTACGCACACTTGAAGTACTGTACGGCAATAAAAGTCAGGTTGAATTGCAATTAGATTTTTAAGACGACAACTCGCGATCGCCCACTTCAGTTTCTCAACGTATTGTAGACAACGCTAAAATGCTATTTTCTACACTCGATCAAAAGTATACTGTAGTAATCTCGTATCTTAACGTGAGAATATTTTTTTAAAAATCACGCACCATGACACGGTAAGCAAAAGAAGACAACGCGTGAAATGTTCGAAAAATGACCGCTGCATCTTTAAGAAGGCATTTTTGTGATCAGCAATGCAAAGGGCCAAAGTCTAAAACTGTCATTTACAGTAGCCTTCTGTGGGGATTATTCTAGTAGCTCTGAATTTGTCATTGACAAACCATACAATTTGGCTTGTTCAGAAGTTACGGAATGAAATGTGGCAACAACAAAAAATGTATTCTCTTCTGCTAATCGCATTGTTTAAAGATTTGTCTTTTAAAGAAATGCCAAAACTCATGTTTTAACAGTCAATTCGCACAAGTTGTTCTTTTAAAATAAAAAACCTAACATAATCTCGCGAGACAGCGTGTCAAACACATTATATTAAGCATCCATCAGGGAGAGAGACTGGACTAGGTGTTTGGAGGTATTTGCGAGTAGTTTATTGGTAGTCATTTCTAAGTGAGTAGTCTTCTGTTCTTCTATTTTTCTTTCACATATTTTGGTGTTTTCAGTGTGAACTTTTTCACCATTACTGCTTTTTGTGTGTCGGGGGAGTGAGTGACATGGAGGGGAGGAGTGGGCATGCACATGGAAGTGTGAGTGGGCCTGAGCGGTGTTTGAATGGGCATGAGAGGAGTACGAGTGAGAGGAATAGTGGTGTGGGGGAGGTCATGAAGCCTAAAGGGGCACAGATAATGGTAGAGGTAGTGGAGTCCAGCAGGGACACTCTGGATCAGCAAGAGGGCTTCTAGAGGAGAGGACAGGAAAAGAGGGAAAGTGAACAGCACACCTTTGAAGCCTCCTGCGGGCACATATGCACTGTGTATAAAGGGTGCAGAACTTCAGATTTTCCCACAAGGAGAACAAGGTCCTATTGGGAAGGTGGTCTGCAACTATGATCGGCGGTTTAGTAAGGTAATAACTCCAATAATAGAAGTAGTGTCCTAATTAGGAATATGTAAAAATAGATTTTTACATTAACATGTAGCATAAATTTTCATACAGACATTTATATGTAAAATATATACATGCTCAGGGGTGGGCACCAATTTTTAATACTTAAACAACATGGCACATTTTAGGAAGCCAAATTTTAGTAACTATAATGGGGGAGGGACGTATGACATTTCTACTCTTAAACATTTCACTCTCTACACCTACAATAAGCTAATCTAAAACATAAAAGCATTTGTGCTCTTATCTGCGGTCAGGACTAAGAGTTTGGAAAATAACTGTTTGTGGCGGGAGATCTGCAATTAGGTCTCTGCCATGGGAAAGTGATTCTCGTACCTGAAGAGGAAGGTGCCACAGAAGGAGGATGACAGCTGGTGCCCATGCCTACAGGACTGAAGAAGGTTCCCCCAAACACCTGCATATGACCCCAATTCAGGAGTGGCTGAGCTCCATCCTTAGCCCAGAGAGGATCTTCGCATTACCAGGAGACCAGGACATCAGGCTACCTGAGTCTGATCCTGGGCAAGGTGAGTAGTATGACCTGAATAAAAATAAAAAGGTATTATAGGCCAATACCACAACTCAAAGTACTGCATAAACAAAATGTTCAATTATGTACTTTACTGCAGCATAACCTATAAACTCAGCAAATCACTAGATATTCAAATGTGGATGTGAACATCAAGCCAGTAGTGCACCTACATTCACATGTGAATTTGTGTGAACATAAACACTTGATGTAGTAGTAGATCATGCTAGTAAGACTTCATATCAAAAGTGCAATGTGCAGTTTTAAACAATGGAGTTCACTTATGGAAAAACAATAACATAACAGTAATATGTGCACTTAATGCTTACAGAGATGAATAACCTTAATTGTCAGTGTAGTCATCTTCAGAACCCAAAGTTTATACAATGAAAAGCTTTAAAGACATATATTTGAAATATGTTAACTAAAGGTTGTGCTACAGTATGGTTTCAAGTCCCCAACGAACATTATAATTTCAGTTTGTACAGTACAACGTCAATCTTTGCACACCTGTAGGAATCATGGCCCTATATTAAGGAGCAATACATGTTTAGACCACGCAAAGGACCCAGAAGTAATTGGATTATATTATAAGTAATGTTATGTTCACATACTCACATCTGCTATAAATAGCAATATTCTATATCTTAAATCTTACCTGCACACAGGGCCATTCGCATCCATGGATGTAGGAGAGGCCATTGACCTGGCTGAATTGGCTGTGCCACCTTCTATGGCACCACTGCCCTCAGAAATTGCATGCCATCTAGGGTACATGCCTGTTAAGGCTGGGAATCACCAGGAAACATGTATCATTCGGAGTGACAGCGCCAAAGGCACTACATGTGCTTTAGGCTCCAGGATTCTCGGCTGCGTAACCATGAGCTGAGAGCGTTTGGTGGTAATCTAATTGATTCACTGAACAGCCAGACAAATCAGCTGGTCAACAATATGCTGCAGGCCAATGAGGTCATTCGCCCGGCCTCCTGAGTGTTCACAATCATGTATGTTGTCTGCAGTTATTCTGGCCAATCGGCCACCAGCACTTCAAAGTTGGACGCATACTGTATAGGCAAACTAGATGAGCTTGGCAGCCTGGAGGGAGATGTCACCACTCAAGGCGACACTAAAATCATTAAGTTTACTGACAAATGTTTAAAGTTTACATAGAAAGTTACCAAAAAAGTATCAGCACATTTCATAACAGGTTTAAAAATATTTACATATTGTACCAAATTAAAAATAGTTAAATCTATGTACATGAAACGTGTAGCATACAGTCAAAACACTACATTTACACATTTTCTTCTCTTTAATAAAAATAGTAATAATAACAATAACTTTATTTCATACAGTTCTTTTCTCCCAATGAGACTCAAAATGCGTCAAAGTTACAGCATAGTGTGTGGTACGCAGCACATAGGATTATTACAGACACAGTCCCTGCCCAGATGAGTTTACAATCTATGATTCTGACGGGGAGATAAAGTGACTTGCGCAAAGTCACAAGAAGCTGACACCGGTTCCCCTGATTCAAACTGATTCAAACTCAGTGTCATTGTTTGTTTGAGTCAGTGGGGCCTATTATATAAACTTCGATAACAAACTCATCGAGAATTTTGAACACTTCCCGTACGATTTGGCAAGTTTGCTATTCACAAAGCTCCACTGACCTGCCAAACCCGTTCGGGAAGTGCATCTCCCTGAGCGCTAGCGCTCCTGCTCAAACACATCAATTTGAGTAATCACCATATTCTAGTACCTCCAATCAATCAGATCATCGAGACACTCAGCTAGTGAGCTCCTCGCAATTTTCATCTCACCACACTAAGGGTGGCGAGATGGGATTTGCAAGTAGGACTTACATGTAGAAATAGTTTTATGTTTTCTGCATCAGATTGAAGCCGAGAGTCTCCGGAGCTGAAATGCATTAATACCAGATCCGGAGACCCCCTGCTTCAATCCAATGCAAAAAAAATACTTTTAAATGCAGCTTTATTACCTTAGCAGCTAATCGCTATGGCAATGAAGGGGTTAAATACTAGTGCCTGGTTTATTGAGGGTAAAACGGGAGAATGAATGTGGTATTTGGCTTGTGGTGGGTGTTTAGGCTTTGCGGGAGGATTACGGGAGGAGTTAACCCCATCATTGCCTTAGTGGTTACTACCCCTCACATTACCCATCCGGTAGGCATAAACACCCACCATGGGCAAAATACCAACCAATACACCCATTTATTGCCAGTGTAGTTACCTATGCCCTCAATGGGAGTAAAGATAACACCAATGGCAATGAATGGGCAATGACCCTACCCACCCCTCTACTCCCAACACACACACCCCTAACACATACAGTACAGTAATGGGGAAAATTACTATTATCCAGATGTTGATAATAGCTCATTTTCCCATTAAAAAAAAAACATTATACAGCCAACATAAAGTAAATTAAAGTTCATAACCCTGCCAAGATGAACACTATCCTTATCACCGTCCTCTGCATTCATCTCCTTCATGGGCAGCAAAAGTACAATCAAAAAACATACTTATGGCCACTAACCCCTTAATCACTGTAGCGGTTAGTAACCGTTATAGTAATTAAGGGGTTTACCCTCCTCCCCCGCTACCCACCTGGGACACATAACACCCTTCCCTGGGCAAATATCCCACCCTCCTGCCCTGCTACCCATTGATTGGCACAGTGTTAAACCATGGCAATCATATGGTCATGGTTTGCCACTATAGCAATGAATGGGCAATCTACCAATAAAAAACAAAGCACCAAATAAAATACATTATATTTAATTTAAAATAAACAAATGCCAATAAACCAATTGATTGGCACAGCTGTTATCCAGATCTGGGTAATAGTAATTGAGCCTATTATTGTACTGTATGTGTTGGGGGGAAGGGGGGTTGGGTGTAGAGGAGGTGGGTAGTAGGGTTAATGTATTTTAATATTTCTTGGGAGTAAAAGGATAGGGTGAAGGGCGTAGTTGCCCCAAGGGTGGGTGGTTAGGCTTTGGGTGGGTAGCAGGAGTGCCCCACCTCCTGTACCACCAACAAACTAGGTACTAGGGTTTAACCCCTTCATAAGGTAATGATGCTGTTTTTATTTACATTTTAATAACAGTGTACTGTAGCAAGGGATCTCCAGAGCAGAACCGTATTAATTCCCGCCTTGGGGAGACCCCCTGCTACAGTAAACATTGTGTGATGAGGCGGTCACTGCTGCCGCAAGGGTAATGAAGCTTCCGCACAAAATACAAATAAAAATAATGGTTTATTGGTGCATTTATACAAAAATCTGCCACAGAGAACACTCTGACGCATAGAAGAGCTGTCACACAATTTTTGCTGGATTCTTACCTTGGCTGGAGCACGCTGATTTCCTCTTCCGGTTCCAGTGACCCGTGACGTCATCGCTGATCGGAGACCCGGCGCGTCAAGATTGTGAGTGTCGGCATCCTTTGCTTACCCTTCCCCGGCCTCCGCAGTGAGGACTGCCTTATCGTGGGTGACACCGGGTTAGAGGGTTGTGGCGGAGGGCAGCAGTTACTTAGCAGGTGTCCCTGTATAAGGGATACCGCGGTATTACTGCTTTCATTCCTCCTTACCACCCTATACCCCTCCCGTTGTTGTCACGTGACACGCTTGGCTTGCAGTGGGGAGTTGGAACTTTAAGTTTATTCATTTTATTTTTACATTGGGACACTGGATTGGAGAGTACTTATTCAATGCGCACATTGTTGCTATTAATGCTCTGGATTCTGGATAGTTCATGCTTATGGACAATTTGTAGCACCAGTTGGTTCCTATGAGTGATCATAGGATATTTGCCCCCTGCTACAGTACACTGTTATTAAAATGTAAATAAAACCAGTGTGATCACTTGTGAGAGCTCTACAGGTGAGATGTGGCTCTCTGAGCAGCTATCTCAGTGCAGCTCTTACAGACTGCGGCCAGATCGCACGAGGAAGAAATTTGAGAGAGGCTGAGATACCATCACTGCTGCGCCCATCGGTATTGGCATTTTCCATCCTCATGGTTTGTGACTTGTGGAAATGGTTTCTGATTCTTTCTGAATACAGTAATAACACACATGTCAAACTGGTCGATGGGGTCATGCCACACTGTTTAAGATAGCAGCAATTTTATCGAAGCTACCTGAAATAGCCCCTGTGTCTTTACTCACTGAGAAACTACTTCTCCCTTTACCAAAGTATCAAGTAATACATTCACACATATGAACAATAATAACACAAACATCATTAATTTCAAATACAATTATTTAAATAGAAAATATTAAGATACTCCAATGGACTTTAAATAAAAAGAAAGAAAGACATATTGACAAAGGTTTGTGTGAGGACCAAAATAAAGCTCACTTTCTTTCTTTTTTAAGCCCACTGGAGTTCCTGCATTTTTTCTATTTCAGTCTTATATTCTATTTCAGTCATATACTACACTTTGTGGCTTCTATCACACCCATGGTAGTTCTTTGTGTTTGTGAGTGCACCTACAAACCTTCATACCATAACTGGTCAGAAAATAACAGTCCATTTACAAAACATCATGTCTATAAGTTGCCACAGTATTGCTACTCTATTTTAGGAATAAGCTTCTTGCCATCGTATCGCTACTCTCTTTAGTGAATGAGAATGTTGTCACAGTATCGTTACTCTCTTAAGTGAATGAGAGTATTGCCAAAGAATTGTTGCTATACTCAATGAATGAGATTGTTGTTACTGTATCATTGCTCTCTTATGTGAATGAGAATGTTGTCACAGTATCGCTTCTCTCTTAAGTGAATGATAAGGTTACCACAATATCACTGCTCTCTTCAAGTAATTACTGTAGATCATATAGACCACAGTATACAGTAGCTGTTATTTTAAGAGAATAAGGATGTTGCCACAGTATCGCTGCTCTCTTCAATAAATGTGATTGTTAGAACTAGTTTTGCATAAGGCAATTAACTTAGTTAGTTAATCCTTTTAAACTTTAGAGGTTTTGTATGTATCCACTTCTTCATCTTTCGGTAGGTCCTTTAAGACAGCGGTGCGCAAACTGTGGGATGCGCCCCCAACGGGGGGCATGAGATTGTTTGCGGGGGGTTAGAGGTTTACAAAGGCCTCGTGCACTTCCAAACACAGGCACTTAAATTAAGTGCCGGGGAAGCTGCGAAGTAAACTGCACTTACCTTGCTTCTGGAGATGAGTAGCCATGGCAGCGCAGCGTCAAATGACGCTGTGAGGTCATGTGATGTTGCCATGGCAACGTGACATCATGATACCGATGCTGGAGCCAAGGTGGGGGAGCACAGTGAGAGGGGAGCATCCGGCAGGGGGGTGAAGGAAAAAAATTGTGCTCCCCTGCTCATCACATCATCATCATCATCATCATCTACCATCTCTACCCTAATGCCTCCCTCAGCCATCCTTACACCCTCCACCTTATCATAATCCAGAAATAGAAGAGCTGGAACCTGTCCATCGATACTTCTCCCTGCACATTTTCCAGAGAATGTATGAGTTCTGACTCTTCCCTCACAGGTAATGTAGTTCTGCTGGTGCCCTTACATACCAAAATGTTGAGGCCTGTCCCCATTAAACAAAATAATTCTCCTCAGCAGGGTCCTGTCCTTTTCACTCACATTAGCAGTAGCACATGCAAGTGTGCTTAGTCTGACATACATGACAGACTCTCTCTAAGGAAGTTTCTAGTATTGTCACAACCTATAGTTCTTTCCCCACAACCTTCTCCACCCTACTGGTGGACACCTGTTTGTTCTCATTTTTATTTTTTTGGTTTATAATTTTGGTAAGACCTCTCAGTAAAATGTATTTTCATACTAAAATGCTGCTGGTGTTATTGAATTAGCAGTAACTAGTATCTTCTATGGAGTCCCACGCCTACTCATTAGTACACCCAACCTCCAAACCTTAATTGGTTCAGCCTATGCATCAGGACCATACGCCATCCTGAGGCATACTCTGTCCCACAATGAGCAGGCACTTATTCCATCTAGATTGTAAACTCTCATGAGCAGGGTAACCATTACCTTTTGTATCTGTTTGTGCTTGTTTGAACTTATTTAGTATATGATTCTGTTCATGTAATTTACATAACTCTGAACCCCCATCGTACCACTCCATGGAATATGTTGGCACTTTACAAATAAAGGATAATAATAAATAGTAGCCTTTTCTGCTTCCTCAACATACACCGTCATGCAGCAAATCCTCCTCTTTTGCCAATTTAACTAGAAATCATTTATGTGATCTATTATATATCTAGTTTATTTATTTAATTATAAAATGTTTTACCAGGAAGTAATACAGTGAGCATTAGCGCTCGTTTTCAAGTATGTCCTGGGAACAGAGTTATGATGACAAATACATGGTTACAAATACATGGATACATTAGGTGCACAGGGTTATACATTATATATAAATACATTCCATGAACAGTTAAAGATAATATATGTTATACTGTAGGCGTATGGAACAGTTACAGACCAGATTAAAATCTGACACAGCTTTAGTTTTGAAAAACATTAGACTGGTAGCAGTTTAGAGAGTCTAATGTAGATTGTTCCAGTTGTGAGGTGCACTTAATGGTAGCACTCCCAATGCCCAAACATAGCATTATTTCAAAAGCAAATTAATCGAAAATTGACTTTTAGCATTAAGCAAATTTGTTGCAAACTTGGTTTACAGTAAACCTTTTGGAGAGAGTAAAAACAATATCTCACATTTCCCATGAGTGAGAAATCATTTATCGAGTTGTATATGTTTGATACAAAATACCATGCAATATAAAGATACTTTTATTCTCTTTGACTTGTTTTGACACTCTAAACCTAGTATTCTAGTAAAAGTTGTAACATGTTCAGTATAATTTAAAAGAGCAATTTAGAGTTCTTTACCTTGAGCTCCCTGGAATGAACTTTCTTCTTAACAATTATCCTTTTGATACAATGTCCTTCTAAGCCCCCAGGAGATCAAGGGGTACCGACATAATTTAACAATTGTAATAACCAAGGAAAGTGGTAAATGTTATAGAGGTGAATGGGTTAAAAGCAGTAGTTGAATCTCTGCTTCACATTACATCAAAGAATAAGTCCCGCCTGTCATTTTATTGTCTCCATATGAACTATACAAAATTAACTTGAACACTATGAAGTTGACCTATTAAAAGTGCAGTCCCAACATGCCAGGACACATTTTCTTTTCTTTTACAAATTGCCTTATATCTCCTTTTATACTATTCAAATACATTGTTTCATAGGTATATAGTAGATGAGGTAAACACAATACATATCTCCATTGAGCTCAATCTACGCTAAATTTTGTCAACAGATACTTATCTTATATTTGTTTTTACAGTATTTTGATCCCAAGGAAGGCAAAAAAACAGAGAAACATCATTCGATGATATCTCATAAGGGGAAAAATAAATTTCTTCCTGACCAATAATGGCAATCAGAATTCTCCATGGATCAACATCCTTCCCATGTTCCTTATTTGGTATATCCCTGTATACATTTTTTTTTTTTTAAAGATAGCCAATCTTATTTTATTTTAAGATATCTATTTTATATGGGTAATGAATTCTACATTTTAACTGCCATTACTGTACAGAACCATTCCTTTGTTGCTGGTAAAATCTCCTTTCCTTCAACCTTAAGGGACGACCACGTCATTTGTATTGCCCTTGGGATGATTAGTTCTTTTGAAATCTCCTTGTATTGACTCCAAATATATTTGTATATAGTTATCATATCCCCTCTTAGATGCCTCTTTTCTAATATGAATAGATCTAATTTAGCTGGCCACTCTTCATAAGTAAGATTACCCATACCCTTTATTCATTTGTGTCATATTCACTAGCCTGCTTTTCCCATGCTTGGCCACCGGGACTGCTGCCACTCTCAATGTCTTGTTCTAGCCTGCAGTACCTATATTTGCCCACCGGGATTGCAGCTGCTAAACTAAGGAACATTCCAGACTCTGATACCTGACACCTCTGCACCTGTGCTCCACCTCCCAGCCTGCCTATATAAACCTCCCTTTCCTGTTGCTCCTTGCCTGTTTATACTGGTTCCTTAGCTCCTGCAAGGTTCCTGTGTTTACTGCTGTGCTAGCTATTGCTATCATCCTGTTCCAGTCTCCTCATTGCCGACCTGTGCTTGTTACCTGACTTCGCTACCTGCCGCCTGCCTCGGACCCCTGCTTGTTACCTGACTTCGCTATCTGCTGCCTGCCTCTGATCTCTGCTTGTGACCCCTAGTTCGCTCCCTGCTGTTCCTGCCACTGGGATCCACTTCAGCCGAAGTCCAATCCTTGACAGAATAAACAGGCCCTACCATGGATTCCGCCGGAACAGACCTGGCCCAGGCTTGGACACTCCAGGACTTACAACGTATCATGGTTGGTTTCCAAGAACAACAAGGACACCTTATCAAACGTCTTGGTTACGTGGAAGAACAGGATACCCTCCGGAAAGAACTGGATGCCCGCCAGGTAGAACGTGATGTCCGCTGGGAAGAATGTGTCGTCCGTGCGGAAGGATGTGCCCTCCGCTCAGAGGAACGAGCTGCTGCCGCAGAAGCTGAAAACCGTGAACTACGTGCAGCCTTAATCACCGCATCTGTTCAAAAGACTGTGACTGTGCAAACCAAGCACCGTTTAACCCTTCCGGAAAAATTTGGAGGAAAAAAACAATCTTTTCGGGATTTCCTTAATCAATGCAGACATGTGTTCAAGCTTCAGCCTACCATCTATAATACCAACGAAGCCAAGGTTTGACTGATCATAACCCTGCTCAAGGATGAGGCCCTTGCTTGGGTCTACCCTATGTTAGAACAGGATAGCCCACTACTAAGGGACCTGGAGGAGTTCATCGAAGCCATGAGTCTTATTTTTGATGACCCAAATCGTAGTGCAACCGCTGAGGCAACTCTGAACAATCTTCGTCAAGGAAGACGCTCGGCAGCTGAGTACGCCACTGAATTCCGCAGATGGGTTAACGATACTGAGTGGAATGAGGCCGTGCAGAAATATCATTTTCGGCAGAGTCTCTCGGAGCAAGTTAAAGACGAACTAGCCCGGGTGGAGACCCCAGAGAGATTTCAGGACTTTGTCCATTTATGCATCCAAATTGATCGCAGGCTTACGGAAAGACGATTGGAGAGACAGGGGTTCATGCCAAGCAACCCCGGGTTTAGAGATGTCAGTACCCCAAGACGTTCCAGGGAGACTGAGGAGAAGCCGATGCAAGTAAATACACTGCAGGGACCCATCTCAACCGGGGAAAGGAATAGACGCCGAACAGAAGATCTCTGTTTATATTGCGGAAACGATGGGCACTATCTCGCTGATTGCCCAAACAAGTCCAGGCGGTCTTCTTTTCAGAGCCCTAGAAGAAATCAGCTGCACGCTATTTCAAAAACTGTTCTCTCTGCTTCTCAAAGGAAAGATAACCCTCCTTCGCTACACCCTCACCTCCTGGTTCCTATTATCATCGAGGAAGGAACACATCGTTTTTCAACCACAGTAATGGTCGACTCAGGGGCGGCAGGGAATTTTATGGACATAGAATTCACCAAGAACAATTCAGTATCATTTGTAGCCAAGGAATCGCCAGAAAGGATGGAAGTCGTTGACGGTTCTCCCTTGAGCTCTGGACTTGTTACCCATGAAACCAGTAACTTAACACTAATCATGGAGCCCAATCACCAGGAGAAGATTTCATTTGGTCTCATTCCATCACCTTGGTTTCCAGTGATTCTGGGAATTCTATGGCTCATGATCCATAACCCACTAATTGACTGGAAGACCAAGACACTTACGTTTCCCTCGGAGCACTGTCAGCTAGCCTGTCTACCTAAAACTCCTATACCAGAGTGTGTAGGAATACATAAGATTTCCTCGTCTCAAGAAAATCTTCTGCCGGCTCCTTACTCTGAGTTTTTAGATGTGTGTGACAAGAAGAACGCGGATACGCTTCCCCCACATCGCTCTTATGACTGTCCCATTTAATTATTACCGGGTGCTGCCATTCCGTTTGGAAGAATCTATTCTATATATCCCCTCTCATAAACCGGGATTGAAGGTCCTCAATGACTACCTACAGGAGAACCTATCAAAGGGTTTTATCCGACCCTCTACTTCTCCGCAGGCGCTGCGCTCTTCTTCGTGGGAAAGAAAGACGTTTCTCTACGCCCTGCATTGACTATCGGAGAACTAATAAATTACAGTGAAGAACAGGTACCCATTACCTCTGATTCCTGAACTATTGGAAAGAATTCGATCAGCCAAATCTTTACCAAATTAGATCTCCCAGAGGAGCGTATAATTTGGTCCGCATTCGACCCGGGTGACGAATGAAAAACAGCCTTCCGAACCGTTTGGGCACTATGTAAATCGGTGATGCCTTTGGATTCTGTATGCGGCCCATGCTACCTCCAACATTAATCAGTGATTCCTCCGAGGTTATTGGATGACCATATTCGTAGTGTGGCATACCTGGATGGACATCCAGTCTTCTCAGATAACATCAGGATCACCAGAGACTTCCGAATTGTCCTTGAGAGCGTCTCCGTAAGTACAAATTATCTCAAGTTAGAAAAATGCGAATTCGAAAAAACCAGCATGGCAATTTCCCGGTTACATCATCTCTCTCCCGAGGGTTTGAGTATGGACCCAGGCAAGATTTCAAGCCGTGGTGGAATGGCCAATCCTCGGAATGAAAAGGACATTCAGGAGTATTTGTGGTTTTGCCAATTTCTATAAGACTTTTATATAAAATTCTCTGGCATTATGCCCAATCACCCAACTCACACGGAAGGAATCCCTCCCCTTCAAATGGTCTCCTAAAACGGATGCGGCATGTCGAACAATTGAAGTCACTCTTCACATCTGCCCCTATCTCATCCATCCAACCCATTCATCTTGGAAGTGGATGCATCCGACTCCGCTGTTGGTGCCATTCTGTCACAAAGAATTGGACCCAAGATGCTCCTTCATCCATGTGCCTTTTATTCTCACCAAATGTCAATAGCTGAACGAAATTATGACATCGGAAACAAATAACTCTTGGCTATAAAAGCTGAATTCTCTGAGTGGAGACATCTACTGGAGGGGGCTAATCACCCAATTACGTTCTTTACGGATCACAGGAACTTAGAATTCATTCGATCCACAAAGAGACTGTCTGCTCGACAGGCCAGGTGGGCTCTCTTCTTTGCAAGATTTCAGTTCCACATCTCATACCGCCCTGGCTCCAAGAATGGAAAAGCCGACGCCTTGTCACGGTCCTTTCCTAATCCTAGTTCAGACAAAGAGCAAGAAGAAACTATTCTTCCAAAAAGAAATTTTTTGGGCGTCACATTCTCCGCCGATCTCCTCACACGAATAAAGGGAGCCTACTCAAATGACTCTTTTCTTAAAAACCCTCCTCCGGAAGCAGAACTATTTCTATGTGATGGTCTCTGGAACTGTAAGGATCGTCTGTTCTTCCCTAAGGAGGTAAAATTAGAGGTGCTCCAATTAATGCACGATTCCCGACCCGCTGGTCACCCAGGTGTCCTCAAGACACAGGAACTGTTGTCTCGCTCTTTTTGGTGGCCTAAATTAGCACAAGATGTTAAAGACTATGTCCTCTCCTGTGAGACTTGTGCTAAGACCAAGACCCCTGGAGCATCACCTGTGAGTTTACTGCAGCCTCTTCCGGTTCCAACTTGTCCTTGGGGGTCCATATCAATGGATTTTATTGTTGACCTGCCCCGATCAAGTGGACATAATACCATCCTGGTAGTGGTGGATCGACTTACAAAGATGGCTCACTTCATTGCAGCACAGAATCTTCCTTCTGCAGACCAGACAGCCAAGTTGATTGTGAAAGAGGTTTTTCGGCTTCACGGGGCTCCTGATGAGATCATATCCGATAGAGGGGTACAATTCACTTCAACATTTTGGAGGACCTTCTGTTCCTCTCTAGGAATTCGTTTAAATTTATCGTCTGGCTATTATCCACAATCCAATGGCCAGACAGAAAGGACCAATCAGACTTTGGAACAATACTTACGATGTTTTGTTTGTCATCTCCAGGATGACTGGATTGATTTCCTACCATTAGCTTAGTTTTCATACAACAACTCACATCATTGTTCGACTCAGAAGAGCCCCTTTTTCTCAAATTATGGATTTCATCCAACCTTTATTCCTCGTTTTCCATCTTCGGGCCCCCTTCCGGCAGTTACAGAGAAACTGGAGACTCTGCGAGACATCCATTCGTGAGACTCAAGTAAAGTACAAAAGAGCAGCAGACCAACACCGCAGACCCTCCCCAGAATTTCAAGTTGGGGATAAAGTCTGGCTTTCTACAAGAAATTTACGTCTAATGGTTCCAACCATTAAATTGGGCCAAAAATACATCGGGCCATTTCGCATCTCAGCACTAATAAATCCAGTGTCCTTCAGATTAGAGCTTCCTGAGACCATCAAAATACACACTGTGTTTCATTCTTCTCTGCTGAAACCTTTCCGTGAGAATCCGTTTCCTTGACGGAGACTTCCTCCCCCTGAACCCGTCCTCGTGGATAACGCAGAGGAATTCATTGTGGAGAGAATTTTGGATTCCAGGTTACACCGAGGGAAACTACAGTACCTGGTTCACTGGGGGGGCTATGGCCCAGAGGAAAGGTCTTGGGAACCCAAAGATTTTGTACATGCTCCGCGACTAGTCAAAGCTTTTCACCGGAGATATCCAGACAAGCCTAGCAAGGATCGTCCGGAGAACGCTCTTGGGAGGGGGGAGTAAAATCATATTCTCTTGCCTGCTGTTCCCATGCTTGGCCACCGGGACTGCTGCCACTCTCAATGTCTTGTTCTAACCTGCAGTACCTATACTTGCCCACCGGGATTGTTGCTGCTAAACTAAGGAACATTCCAGACTCTGATACCTGACACCTCTGCACCTGTGCTCCACCTCCCAGCCTGCCTATATAAACCTCCATTAGTATGTTCCTAACTTGCCTTTGTTTAGTACTGGTTTCCTTCGATCTCCTGCAAGGTTCCTGTGTTTACAGGCTGTGGTAGCTATTAGCTATCATCCGTGTTCCAGATCTCCTCGTTGCCGAACCTCTTTGCTGGTTTCTAGGAACGTTCGGTACATGGCCGCCGCCTCGGACCCCGCTATGTTTAGCTGACGTCGGACCTGCCGCCTGCCTCGGACCCCTGCTTGTTTCCTGACTTCGCTACCTGCTGCCTGCCTCTGATCTCTGCTTGTGACCCCTACTTCGCTCCCTGCTGTTCCTGCCACTGGGATCCACTTCAGCCGAAGTCCAATCCTTGACAACAGTACAGTATTGTTACAAAATAATATTCTCCACATATGGATAATACTGCATTTCCCCTTTTAACATACATTCAGATGGAGAAAGAAAGTACATTTATTTAGCACTCAGAGGGTCCAGGGGTGGTCCTCAAAGCTGTCTGGGGGTCCACGGATGTTGGCGTGAATATATCTGTATCCCCCGAAGCTGATAATCAATAATTGAAATTAAAGGAGAACACATGATTGATTTGAAATTTAGATCAATTGAATTACATGTATCTTCTAAACTTTATAGTGTACCAGCAAACGTTAGCAGGGGGTTAATTTAAAGGGCAATACTCCCGTCATCACCAAATAACCATCTTGTCAATAATCCAACCTTCTGACACACCTTTAAACAAACAAACCATTACTTCTTGTGATGTAACACGTTCATGACTCAACATGTTACATACAAATGTAATGATTGAGTTATTATTTTCTGGCAATTACTCATATTGGGTCACAGCATTAGTTTTACTGTGGATTCTCGAATGGTGTCTAATTGATGATGACATCACATTTAATTATGTGTGTAATACATCTGAATTAAAGTACAATGAATTTTTGAATGACTACAATTCATATGTTCACAATACTATTCAACACACGTGTCATCATTTACAATCATGTGACTTATTATTCTGCCTATTTAAACGATATAAGGAGCCACTTACCTTCCACAGTGAAATGGATGTGGCACCAGATTGCGCTTTTGTGTTGTTTTGTGCGAGGAGGAGGGAGATTATGCTGCAGAGGAGAGAGAGGAGAGAGAGAAGAGAGAGAGTTTGCTCTCGGTCCCAACCTCAAGGTCATTAATAAACAAGTTAAAAAGCAGGGGTCCCAGTACCCATCCTTGAGGTACTCCACTCACGACTTTAGCCCAACCTGAAAAAGTTCCATTTATGACAACCCTCTGTTGTCTGTCCTTTAACCAGTTTTCAATCCAGGTGCATATATTATTACTGAGTCCAATTTTCTTTATTTTGTACACCAACCTCTTGTGTGAAACCGTATCAAAAGCCTTTGCAAAATCTAAGTAGACCACATCAACTGCATTACCCTGGTCTAAATTCCTACTTACCTCCTCAAAGAAACAAATAAGGTTAGTTTAGCAAGATCTATCCTTCATAAATCCATGCTGACTATTACTAATAATTTTGTTTTCCATTAGGAATTCCTGAATATTATCCCTGTAAGGAATCCGCTCCGCAGTTTACTGGTTGCCTTACCTTGCAGACCCCACCTCAGCCTCGCGGTCCGGTCCTGGTTTGTGGCGAGCAGAACCCTGACAATCCCATATTAAAGCTTCAAGTAGTTTCCCTACTATTGAAGTCAGGCTTACAGGTCTGTAATTCCCCGGGTGTGATCTACAGTGGCGACCAACTTTATTCTAACTCGGCTAGCTCCGCGAATTTCAGATTATCCCGGTTATCTGCGGTTTTGTGTCGTTTTCTCCCGGGGTGTATTGCGTTATTTTCGCGGCTGTGATTTAAGCATTTTATTCCCGCTGGCTGCAATACTGCAATGCCGTGTAAAAA